>CATIWM010037057.1:0-20217 GCA_949671775.1 Mallotus repandus | reverse complement strand
AAATAATTTATTTTTTAATTTTATCTGATAAATAAATAAATATCTATTTATCAAATAAAAATTACATAACAATAAAAAAATGGAAACCAGTTTGCGAATTGGCCAAGGCCAATTCACTTATGGCGGTATGCTTGGCCATTCTTGGCGGCACGCCAAAATATGTGGCCATTAGGCCACCTTTCTTTTCTTTTTTTAAAAATTTTTAATTTAAAAATTTTTTATTTTTGAAAATTTTATTTTTATTATTTTTTAAAATTTAATTTAAAAAATAAATAAATAAAATTTAAAATACGTCCTAAAAAAAGAATTTATAATTTAGTCCAAAACTAATAAATCAAATCCTACAAAGCTAATTTCACAGTTAATTTTTATCATTCGATACTCTGTCGCATCCCTATCTTATATCATTCAGAAATTGGGTGCTTATAGAGCTATAATGGAAATTAATGATGCCTTGCAAAAATTGAGTACTAGGATGGACAGTTACGAGCGAAAAACACCACATCTTGAAGGAAAAAATCAATAATTTAGAGAAGGGATGGTAGAAATGCAAACTACCATAAAGGTCATGAAGAAATCGAAGAAGTGAAAGGAGATCTCGTTGCTGAATTTGGAATTCATGGTCAAAGAGAAGGATGCATCAAATTGAAACTCCCAAACTTTGCGAGCAAAATTAATCTAGATGCATATTTAGAGTGGGAGAAAAGAGTTAATTTTCTCTTTGATTGCCATAATTTTAAGAAGAAAAGAAGGTGAAGCTTGTTGTAGCACAATTCACAGACTATGCTATAGTGTGGTGGGGTCAATTGGCAGTTGCTAGGAGAAGACATATAGAGCTCCAAATTGAGACTTGGTACTAGTTGAAGAGTTTGATGAGAAGAAGATTCATCCCTAAACACTATTATAGGGAGGTGCATAAAAAACTTTAAACATTGAGGCAAGGCTCGAGGTATGTAGAAGATTATAACAAAGAATTTGAGGTGTTAATGACTAGAGCTGATTTGGATAAGGATCAAGAAGCAATTATGGCATGTTTCTTAGCATGTTTGAATAGAGATATAATAAATCTAGTGGATTTACATCCTTATGGGGACATGGTTGAGTTAGTAAACTTAACCACTAAAGTGGAAAAGCAGTTTAGAAGCCAAGGATCGAGTAGGCAAATGTCCAAGTCAAATTCCAACTCAAAAATAACATGGAATACGAATTGGAATGCAAATTAGATAAAAGAAAATAAGAGTATGAGCACTAAGACTAAAGAAGTTGCAAAAACTAAGTCGAACAAAGTGGTTTCAAAGGAGAAAAATAGAGAAAATAGAGGCGACTAAAGGGAAAAAAAAAGAAATCAAGTGTTTTAAGTGCTTGGGAATATGGAATATTACATCATAATGTCCTAATAGGCGAGCTATGATGACTAGAGAACATGGTGAGGTAGAGATCGAAAGTGAGAAAAAAGATAGTAGTGATGACATGCAGCCTTTGGAAGATTGTAGTGATGAAAAAATAAAGCCGCTATTAAGTGGTGGAGTTTTTATTACTAGATGCATTCTAAGTGCACAATGTGTGGAAGAAGAAGTTTAACAAAAAGAGAATCTATTTCATATTAGGTGTTTAGTACAAGGGCGAGTTTGTAGCATGATAATTGATGAAGGAAGTTGCACTTATGTAGCTAGTTCGATAATGGTGGAGAGATTAGGGTTGACTACTATTCCACATCCACATCCTTATAAGTTGTAGTAGTTTACTAATTGTGGAGCATTGAAGGTTAGTAATTGTTTTATTCACAATTAGAAAGTATTATAATGAAATGCTATGCAATGTTGTGCCTATGCATGCAGGTCATATACTACTTGGGAGACTATGGCAATTGGATAGAAAAGCAATGCATGATGGGTTTATAAATCGCTATTCATTCATGAAGGACGGGCGCAAGATTACTTTGACTCCATTATCACCAAAAGAGGTCTATGAAGACAATTGTAAGATGGAAAGAGATAGAAAAGGAAGAGAAGATGCTCAAAAATAAGGGAGAAAAGCATTTGAGAGTTATGAGCTTAATGAACCATATTTACTGTGAAATGCACTTTTCCGATCGAAAATGTATAATTTCGATTGGAAAAATACAATTATGATAAGAATTGCACTATTCCGATCGACTTCTAATTTCAATTTTTCCAAATTTTTTAATTTTTAAAATTATTTTCTTGATTTTGATTGGTCAAAATATTTTTTGAAAATATTTTTAAAAATAAATTATCTCTGTTTTTAAGTGATAATTATTAATTATCATTTAATTTTTTGAAAGATAAATATGTGATTTATCTCCTATAATTTGATAATCATAGAAGCTAGGTCCATTTTTAGGTTTTAGGGTTTGATTATAAAGACTCTAAAAACCATAGAAGGGGGCACTTTTTCTTCCTCCTGATTTTCTTAAAAAAGCGCAAAAACAAAAAAGCAAAAAAAATATTCTTTTAAGTTTTGACATTCTCTTTAGAACTAAAAACGCAATACTAGTCATGGGAAGCAAAATTAATCAAGCAAGCTCATTTCACACGGTGATTCAATCAACAACTCTCTGAGGAGAATCAAACAACATTATCTCCCTTCTCTTTTCTTTTCTTTTATTTCTATTTTGTTTTATTTTTTTATTTTCATTTTTAATTATTTAAATTGGATTTTAATTTGGTTTATTTTTTTATGTTTTTATGGTGGCGATAATGGGAGTAACTTGAATTATGGAGTACACAGTTGAGTTGATATTGAACCATGAACATCCATGGAATACCATGGATACAAAACCATGTTAAATCATGTAGACTTTTAGGTTTTATTTTTTTATTTTTTATATGTTATGTGTTTTTAATTTATTTGGTTTATTAGGCTGTATTTAATTTTCCTTGTACGTAGGAATTGTAATAGCCCCAGTAGAGGAAAAATAGTGGAATATTTACTTTCTGCACTTAAAATTGATTAGTAAATTAGGTGCAATTTGGTAAAGTCCTAATAAAATCAATGGTGGCAGTAGTAGATTTTAGGTTGCATGTAAATTGAATTAGGTTAGAAATCACAGTATGTATGTTTTGATTGATTATTTGCTTTAATTTATTGTTTGGGCTTGTTTGTTTATTTTTATGCATTTTGGGCCCCAAGGCCACATTAGGTCTTAACTCATTTAATTAATAGGCCCACTTTTAGTTATTAAAATCGACTTAGACATTAGCTAAGCCCATTAAAGTATTTTTCCATAATTTGTAGACTTTAGGTTCATTTTCACTTAATAAAATCAAGGGATTTTTACAAAACTACCACTTTTTTGGATCCCATTTTCACCAAAATACCTCCTTTTCAAAAAGTATTACACTCATGTCTTTTTTTGTAAACAATTTCACGCGTGCCTTTTTTTTCGTCAATTACGTTTCCTTGCTTTTTTTCTTTGGCATCCTCGTCTTCTTCAACTATCTCTTTTCTTTGATTTTTTTTGTGCTCCTCCACAACCGAACATTCTTTAGGCACCTCCGCCTCCGCCACCATCACTTGACCTTCACATATTTTTTTCTTTTTATTTTTGACTCTTTGTAATTTTTATTTGAATTAATTTTTGGTGGAGGAGCTTTCAGGGGTGAGAAACAACTTACGGACCTCTCTTTTTCTCCATTGTCTCCCTCCTGCTACCTTCATGTATGCATATGTCTTTGATTTTGTTAGTTTATTAGAGTGCGAGCTTACAATTATTTGAATCTTGCCAGTGGCGGCAACTCAAGAGGGAGAAGGCACATGAATTGTTCGAAATAATATCTATATAAAGTACCCAACACAAAATGATTAGTGAACGTCTCTTCAGGTTTTGTTTGTTTAGTGTTTTATGGTTCTTTAGTGGGTGGGGATATGAGAGATTTCTAATTTGATTGCAGAGTTGGATTTGGTATTGTGGTGGTGGTGGTCATTGTGGTCGTGTTGATTCTTTGAAGGTAGTGGCCATGGTGGTTGCATTCGTATATATCTTCCGGTTTGATTTACTAAAAAATAGTCTCTTAATGGGTAAAGTAATAATTGTTGTATGTCAACTTATAATTTTCATGCATAAGAGTTTATAGAAAATCCCAAGTTGTTGGTTGCCCTCTGTCTGGCATGTGATTAAATGCAGTACTGTTGTTTAAAATAATTTCTATAGTTAATTTAGTTTGGTTCGGAGCTAGCTTAGGTTTACTTTCTAGTTGGTGTAAAGTTCTAAAAGGTTCATTTCTCCAATGTTATTAGGTTGAGAAGTTATCCATATGATAGTGATTTTAGGTCCTTCCTTTTAAATAATCTATTCAGCCCTTTTTTCTTTCAAAAAAAATTCGTTTATTCATTCATTAATTTTTTCCTCAAAAAGAAGTTGATAATATTTAATATATTAAAAAATTTTGATATTATGATATTCAGTTAAGGAATAATATTTTATTCCACTTCAATTTCAAATCGACATACTAAATTAATAATTTGCTTAATTTAGTATTGATTCAAACTAAGTAAGCACTCCCTCCTCGTATACTCAGTTTTTAATTGACATGTCTCGTTTTGTATGGCCTTTGAAGTTGTATGTATTTTGCATTGAGAAATAGAAATAGGAGATCTCTTTTTACCATTTTTGTTTTTGGTAACACCGATGGTGGTCCAATGCTAATGTGGAAATTCATTTCATTTGTAAATATGAAGTTTATTTACAAATGTTTTTTTATATTTGGATGTGCCAAAAATTCAATTCTATATATATACTCTCTCTCTACATTTGCTTCCACTTTATATTTATGAAATTTATTTAAAAATTCTATTATTTTTATATAGTTTGTGTTGCAAGTATAGTAAGTTTCATAGAATTAATGAAATAGAATATCTTTTTAAAATATGAAAACATAATTTTAAATAAAATTTTATTCATGTTGTTAAAATAATTAATTCTACATTGATTATCCATACTTTTACACCTTTGTAGAATATAAATAGGAATTTAGACCTTATTATTAGTTTTAATTATTATATTTTGGTTTAAACTACTAATTTGGAATTCATTGATCTCTAATCTAATTTGATTTTGTAGTATTATAAACACGATAAAATATTTTTTTTTTATTAAGAATGATACTTAAACAATGAATTTATTTATTTATTTAAATGTAATTGCTAAAATATGCATGCACTCCGAATATACTAAAAAATTTGAATCAATATTATTGCTAGTGATGCATTGGATTTTTTTACGCCATAAATGATTATATACTAACTAGACAAACAGAAGAGATGGAATAACAACAGGGAGGAAACTGGACCTTGGAAGATATTAAGGGAGCATTGATGGATGCTATGAGAGCAATGATGCAAGACAAATTGAGACAAGCTTTGGTTGGATTAATGCCACCTTTTGCATCTGCACCTCATGCTGCTATTCCACCTATAGTGGAAAATCCACCCGCTAACAATGATAGTGTTGGTGGGCAACCTTTGAATGTTGCTAGGAATGTACCTACTGTAGAAATGAAATTTGAGGATCTCGAGAACTATATGGTGGAGAAAGCTAAGAAAGAATCACTTGAGCTGGTTTAAGATATTGAGTCCAAGCAGATGCAAGCACTTAATTAGAAGATGTCTAAGATAGAAGAGTTGATGAGAGGGCAAGGCATAGGCTACTCATTCGACTTTGATGACACATTGTGCATGGAAGGTGACAAGTTACCTGACAAGTTCAAAATGCCTCAACTGCAGAAATTCAATGGTTCTGGAGACCCAAGGATCCATCTGAGTCAATATACAACAACTATGAGTACTACTAAAGCTCCATTGTCTGTAGTAACAAAGTTATTTGTATTATCCTTGAAGGGTATTATTGTAAACTGGTATCATGGGCTAGAAAAGTCTGTTAGGGTTGATTGGAGAGAGTTATGTACTACTTTCATAAGACAATATAATCATAACACTAAGATGAAAGTGTCCATCAGGGATTTGGAACTGACAAAACAAAAGCTAAATGAATCATTTTCTGATTTTTGCACTAGGTTCATGAACAAGGCAGGATTGATGAAAAATAAATTTGTTGAAAATAATCAAGTTAGGATGATTGTCCATAATGTGTCTCCTAATTTGGTTAAGAGGCTACATATGATGAATCATAAATCATTTGTAAACCTATATGATGATCGACTACAAGCTGAGAAGATTGAGAATGAAAAGAAGAAGACAACCAGAAGTATTGGAATAAGAAACAACAAGGAAATACTAGCCGAGTTGTGGAAGTGCATGATGTCCAACCACCAAGAAAGTTCTTAAACTTCAACCAACCCTTCTAAAGTCCTAGAGCGACTAATTCAAAAGGGCTTGTTTAGACCCCTCACCTTTTTCAAACCACTAAACCCAAATGTCCCTGGCTATGACTCAAACAGTTAACTACAAATTCCACCAAGTTACTAGCCATTCAATAGACACTTGCATCCAGCTAAAACATGAAATGCCAAACCTCATAGATGCTAGAAAAATCACTGACCTTAAAAAATCAAACCCAAACTCTAGCATAAAAAATAATCCTTTCCCAAACTACCAAAATGTACTGCCACCAGCAACTATGATAATCAATTCAGGAGTTAGTGAGGAAGATGTGCTAAACTCCTTTGAGGACCTAAACATTGAAGCCAATGAGAAACTTCTTAATGCCCCTAGAGGAGTAGAGGATCTGTTGGGATAGCCCTCAGGCAAATTTGACTATAAGTGTTTTACTCTAAACCACCTTCCCATAACATTCCCATCGAGTCAATTATGCTTGGAGGATAGGGTGACGAATTCAAGGATGACAAGATAACAAGTGAGAAAAAAGAATCTGAGACTTCTAAGCAATTACAAAGAGGATTAAGGATCTGTTGGGCCAGCCTTCAGGCAAGTTTGATTTTAAAGTGTTTTACTAAAAACCAGCTTCTAGTGACATACCTCTTAAAGCAATTGTGCCCATAGGATGGGGTGATGAATTTGATGATGAGAAGTCATTCTGGAAAGAAACATGTATGGTAGAGATATAGAAGGATAGGAAGAAGGATCAAATTGTCGGAACTATTGACATTTAGTACAACTCTGATAAGGAAGACAATGAAGGCTACAATATGTGGATGGATAATACTAAAGTAAACTGTGTTACTAAAAGGAAATCAATTATGCTACTTAGGCTTTAAGAATAGTGTGGTGAGCACTAACTTAAGTAGAGTAAATTTCAAAAATTTACTTTCTCATAACCCTTCATCATAAGAAGAATTTCCACTAACATGAATCCATTTTGCAATTAAACATATAGCTAGCATACATCAACATGTATAAGCATAAATCTTAGGAAATCATATTGGCAGAATACTTATAATCTCCTAAGTGTTTGATGTAGACCTCAAGTAGTCTACTACAATGGATTGCTCTCTTGAATTAATGCTAAGCCACCCAAGTGTATGGCCTCTAGCTTAAAACACCAAAGCCCTCCAATCACCTTCTTGCCTTCAATCAAGTATGGTTCCAAACACCTCTCTTATGACCCAAGAAGCTTGAACTAACTTGATTGTACTAACAAGTATAAGAGTATACTTTTGGTATATGTTTGGTTTATTTCTTGTCCCTACAATCTCCACTAAGACTTAATGGAATATCAAAAACCTTAACCTTTTGAACTCTTGTTAAGGTTATATTTACTTGTAGAGAATTAGGGTTAAGTTAGATAAATACATATAAATATCTCTTACACCTCCATCATTAGGAAACCACCTTGCATGCCACCTAATAACTTAGTTAAGAGTGTATATGTATAAATATCTAATAAGTGTAGAGAATAGATGTAGATATATATTAAACACATCTCATGTATTTAATCCACACAAATATATTCTCTACAAAACCCACTAACTCAATTTGCCCCTAAAGTCAACAAAAGACACATATGAGATAATATCTCCGAATATGTCAAGAAGACTTTATATTGATTAATAGACTTGGGCTTGGCTATTAGGCCAATATATGGGCCAAGTCCAATCCATAAATCAATTGGGCCTAGTTTATGGAATTGGGCCTTTTAGTTGGGCCAACTATTGGCTCAAACCCATTCCATCAAGCTAATGGGCCTTGGAGTTAGGCCAACATTTGGCCCAAGCCCATTCCATTAAACTAATGGGCCTTGAATTATGTTAATAGGCATTGGATTAATTTTTGGGCCAAAACTCTTTTGGGCCTAGGCCCACACACCTTAGGCCATTAATTCATGTCCATAAGGAAACAACATATATTCATTATTTAATACTTTAATTAATATCTCATACTAATCAAGTATTTAATGATTAAACTCTTGGTGGAATTAGATTTCATGATATGCTACAATCATTGCTCAAAGCATAAATCCAATTCCATTAATCTTAATTAATTGATTTAACTCTTTAATCAATAATTAGATTAATAAGGTGATATGGAAAAACTCTTATAAGTGTGACTTACTAGGTTCATATCTAATTGGCAATGAGAATATAATATCAACTCTTGATATTATTTGAAACTCTTTCAAGCCTAAATGTGAAAATCCCAATTATACACATTTAGTTCTCATAAGTTGCGAGTGACCCCTAGCATCGATATCACAACTACCCAATTAGAAATGAATGCATATAATGATTCACACGAACCCTTGTGATCATAATTACCGTGCACTAAAATCCCTTCATATGAAGATCCCGACCAAGCCTACAGTCAAGTTAAAGTCAAACTCTAATAACTTTATCATATGACCTCGTCTCAAGTTATTCTTGATAAAATATAACTAATACTAGAAATGCTATCTAGCACTGAAACTCTTTCAGACTTTTTTATGTTTGTCCTGGCCAGGAACTCTATTCATTAAGAATAATCTTAGATAGCATAGGATCTATCTCGGTTCACTCCATGCAATGAATCCCATCTTAGCTGAACACTCATCCCTCATCTTAGCACGAAATAACTACTTCAATATCTCAGTCCTACTTTGTTCACCAAACAACTCTTGTAGGTGAAGTAGGATTTCTTTAGCATTTGTGTATTTCTCATGTTGTCGATGGATTTCGGTGTTCATGGAAGCCCATATTAGGTATCATGCTTGCAAATCATCATCATTCCATTTCTCTAGAGTTTCACATTCCTCTTAGGAAGCATTATTAGGAAGAGGTGTTGCGGGTGGTGATTGATTCAATACATAAAGAATCTTTTCGAAAGCTAAAACAACTTTTAGATTCCTAAGCTAATCAACAAAATCAGGGCCCGTGAGCCTATGTTGGTCGAGTATGACAAAGAGTGGGTTTAATGCTTTCATATTATCAATTTTCTGCAAAGGTAACAAGATTGATTTGATATATGACATTGCAATCTTACCATTAAATATGGTCTTTAATCATAACAGTCTCCTACTAACTTGGCGAATCCTACACTTCCAAGTAGGAAACAGAAATCCCTTGTTGGATGGATTTCTAGTGGGCGATGGAGTTCTTAATGATCACTAAAATACCTCAGGTACAGATTGACATTCTTGGAATTTTAGTTCTCATTAAGTAGGCAACTCTTGCCATTACATCTCATGTGAGGTTCCATCAATCCGACTCCTAATGTTACAGGCCTCAGGTGCACATTGCCATTCTTGGCCTTTGGCATTAGTTAGGTCTACACCATTGAATCAGTAAAATATATAAAATTGAACACTACACACCTAAGGTATGCCTATTTGCCATTCTTGGCATGTAGTATGTCTATACAACCATAACATCTCATGCTTAACAATAATACAACATGAATCTCATGAAACTCATGTACACCTCTATGTGTCCATAGCCGATGTACATTATCCAAAACCATGCAAGTTATTGCTCCAATGGAGAGCCTAGATCTAAATTTGGTTTGGAAGATTTTGGGTCTTTATTTAAGGTCTCACTTTGCACATTATCCATTTTAGCATTGCATACATCATATGTATACTATGCATGGCAATTTTATATATATAGATATCTCATATGCATATTGCTTGGCATCATATATAGCATTTTTTCAACATATATATCACATATATACATAGAATATGCATTGGATTCGGAAGTTTTTCATCGAATTAGGAGTTGTTCCTGCTATTAAGTCAGCAGTTCCTCTCTTCTGCGACAATAATGGAGCCATCGCTTTGGCAAAGGAACTGAGGTCTCACCAGAGATCCAAACACATAGAAAGGTGCTATCATATTATCAGAGAACTTATTGGAAAGGGCGATGTACTCGTGAAAAAGGTAGCTTCAGGCAATAATGTGGTTAATCCACTCACTAAAGCACTCAACTAGCTTCAGTTAGACCATCATCTTGAGAAGATGGGTCTTAAATATTATAGTGAATGGCGCTAGTGCAAGTGGGAAATTATTACTATAGATGTGCCCTAGTGCCATTTATTGTAATATAAATGACATTATACTTTTATCCCTATGACAATTAAATATTCATTTAAATAAAGTATTTATTTATATGATTATTTACCCTTTAGCATTATGTTAAAAGAATTTATTATCAAGAGTTGATAATATGAGTGACAAATTCTTTTAGTACATATGCTATAAAATGTTTGTAGTCGTAGGACTAATATTTGGGTAGTATTAATCTATAGACAATCACCTCTGTCTATTTTCCTTGAACGATGTGTGATATCGATAGTGGGAGGTAGTGAGTCTCATACTACTTGATATGAGATATCAGAATAGACATGTGGATACTCATGTGATGGGTGGATCGAACTGTGATGTAAGATAAGTGATTGCATGGAAATTCACTTTTGTCAACAATTACTGTCTTGGATATACTAGTGCATGTGGTCCTTTGACTTGAGGCGACATGGTCATCCACATATAGTTGGTTAGAGTTTGTTACCGCTTACATACCTGTGCTAGCCATGTATGGGTATATGGCATGTGGTGGCTCTAGTAGGTTATATGTAGGGATGAGTGATCGGCCAAGATGAAATTCATTACCTGGAGTGAACTGGGATAAGATCCTATGCTATCTAAGTTATTCTCGATGAATAAGTACCTGGCCAGGTCAAACTTGACTTAACTGAAAAGACTTCTCAATGCTAGAAAGTGTTTCTAGTAGAAGTCATGTTTTATCGAGAATTAAAGTGAAGGTGAGGTCATATGATTGAGGCAATTAGAGTTTGACTGACCATGACTCTAGCTAATGTCGGGATCTTAAAATGAAGGGACATAAAGTGCATGGTAATTATGTTCTATGGTTCTTATGAATCTACAGATAGCATTCATTTCCAATTACGTAGTTGTGACATCTATGTTGGGGGTCACTCACGACTTATGAAAACTAAATGTGGTTAATTGAAATTTTCACATTTAGCTTGGAAAGAGTTTCCAATAATATTAAGAGTTAATATTATTTATTTTCATTGCCATTTGGACTTGAACCTAGTAAGTCGCACACATAAGAGTGGCACTGATAATAATTAATTTGATTATTAATTAAAGTATTTAATTGATTAATTAAATTAATTGAATTGGATTTTTGCTTGTGCGGGGATCTAGCATATCTTGAAATCTAATTCAAAGGTTAGGTCTATTAAATATTAATTTGGATTTAATTTAATATGTGATATTAAGCTTAAGGACCAAATTAATATTTGCCACCAATACTAGTTTGGATATGGACCATGAGGTGGGCCATATGCATGTAGCTTAATGGATGATGGATGGGCTTAAATAATTAAGTGTATTAGTGAGAAGGGCATTATTTAAGTGTTAAATAAATCCCATAAGACTAATTGGTGGATGTTGTAGAGATGGCCCTATTTAAGAGTTAAATAAGCCTAAGCCTAAGCTCACTTACTAAAGGAGAGGCCACCTAATCATGTGACATGGTGGCCACATAAGCATTGCTTTACATGCAATGTGATTGCATGGTTGACAACATGGAGATTTTTCATAAGCATGTACCTTAAGTTAGAGGTCATTCTCTACCTGCATGAGGTAGCTTACACTTAAAGTGAAAAGTAAGCACATGCATGAGATTGCTTATCCTACACTCAAGCTTGAGTTAGTGGAGAATCTCTACATATGCAAATTAGTCTCTTACATACATACACTTTGTTAGTGGAGTTTCTCTACACATTTCTATTATCACTTACATTTAAGAGAGATCAAAACACTAAGAGAAAAATAAGAGTTGAGTCTTCTTCTTCTTCTTCATCTTCTTTCTTATAAGTGTTGTAAGTGTATGAGAGAGAGATACAAGAGTTGTATTTCTTGATAAGTCCATTGTCATCCATTCAAAGGAGGCAAGAAGTCCTGCATTATCCAAGCAAGGAGAGGAGCTCTAGCAAGCTTTTGGGTTACCACAAAGGAGGAGTTTGTAGGTAGAGATTCTTCAAAGCTTAGAGTCATTCCGGTGCCACTTGTGTGTTTCAAGCTAGAGGCTTCACACTTAGGGAGCTAAGAGCTTGTAGATTTGCATTAACCATTTCTTAATGCCTATTGAGTGACTACCGACATTTGGAGTTTGTAAGAGTTACTAAACTTTAGATTTAGGTCTCTTACCATGCTTTATGTTTTGGTTGTTTTGTGAATCTTTGATTTTTATTGTCTATTAAGCATGCGAGTAAATTAGTTATGTAAATTAAATGTGCTGTGATCTTAGTAGTTTTTAGAATTCTTGCCTTTCATGCAAGGATCACACACTAGGAAATTTTTTTGAAATTTATCCTAACCGGTTTTGTGCTCACACCACGCTTTCGCTATATTCCGGTGTGTGTAATCGATTCCATTCAGAAAGGAGGATTCTTATTTGGTTGACCAACATTATGAAGCCTAACAAGTCTCGTACCTTAGCCTCAGTCAACCTCAGCCTCGACCAAACCCTCGGCCTCTACCCCCACCACCTTCCTCTCACGGTGGCATTATCCTGTAAGGAATCGGTTATACTACTTAGGCTTTAAATACATGTGTGGTGAGCACAAGTCTTAGTAGAGTAAATTTCAAAATTTTACTTTACATAACCTTCATCAAATGAAGAATTCCAATCCAAGGAACCAATTTGCAATTAACACATAGCTAAATAATTACATCAACATGTAAACATAACAACCTAGGAATTCTAAGTTGTGGAATACTTACAATCTCCTAGGCTTGATGTAGACTACAAGTAATCTACTATATTGGATTGCTATTGGTTCAATTCTTAAATCAATGCTAAGCCACCCAAATGTTTGGCCTCTAGCTTGAAACACCAAAGCTTTACCAATCACTTTCTTGCTTTAATCAAGTGAAGTAGCAAGTCCCTCTCAAATGACCCTTTGAAAAACTTGCAAGAACCTTTGAGTTTACTTTTGGTATATGTTGTGTTTCCTTTTGGTATATTTTATGTCTCTACACTTTCCACTAATTTTCTCAATATTGGGTAAGCAACCTTTTTACTTAGAACACTTCTAAGGATATAAATAAGTGTAGAGACAAACCACTTTTGATAGTATTGCACAAATTGAACTTCTCTTACACCACATCATTAGCATGCCACCTTGACATAGATGTTTTGAATTTGCACAAGTATCTCACTGACATCATTCATGACATCATGCATGACATCATAATCAAGCACCTTGTCATAGTGAGTATAAAAATTGTATAAGTAACTCATAAGTGTACAAAGAATGATGTAGAGATTGTAATACATCTCATGCATTAAGTCTACATTCATTCTCTACACTAAACAAGGCAACCTAATCTTCACTTCCTCATAGTCAGCAATGCACACTTAAGTGATAATATGCCTAAGAAGACAATATTGACTATATATTGATTTATAGGCATGGGCTTGATGATTGGACCAACTCTTGGGCCAATATTTAGCCAAGCCCATCCATTAATCAAATGGGCCTTGATTAGGTTCATGGGCTTTAGATTAATCTTTGGGGCAAAACTCTTTTAGGCCTAGGCCCATACTCATTGGGCCATTAATCCAAGTCCAACAGGAAACAACATATTTTATTAATTTAATACTTTAATTAATATCTCATATTAATTAAGTATTTTACAATTAAACTCTTAGTGGAATAAGATTTCATGATATGCTAGAGTCATTGCTTAAAAACATAAATCCAATTTCATTAATCAAATTAATTGATTAAACTTTTTAATCAATAATTAGATTAATATGGTGATTTGGTAAAACTCTTTAGGTATGACTTACTAGGTTCATGTCTAATTGGCAATAAGAATATAATATCAACTCTTGATATTAGTTGAAACTCTTTCAAGTCTAAATGTGAAAATCCTAATTATACACATTTAGTTCTCATAAGTTGTGAGTGACCCCTAGCATCGATATCACAACTACCCAATTAGATATGAATGCATTTATTTATTCACATGAACCCTTTGGTTATAATTACCGTGCACTAAAATCCCTTTATTTAAAGATCCTGATATAGCCTTGAGTCAAGGTTTAATCAAACTCTAATAGCTTTATCATATGACCTCATCTTAAGTTATTCTTGATAAGACCTAACAAATACTAGAAACACTTTCTAGCACTGAAACTCTTCTAAACTGTGTTATGTTTTTCATGGCTAGCAACTCTATTCATCAAGAATAAACTTAGATAGCATGGGATCTATCCTAGTTCACTCTAGGCAATGAATCCCATTTTGGTTGAACACTCATTCATACATTAAACTGACTAAAGCCACCACACACCATATACCCATGTGTGAATAACACAAGTATGTAAACGGTAACAAACTCTAACCACTCAAATGTGGATGATCGTGTCACTTCAGGTCAAAGGACTATATGCACCCATTATGACCTAGACTATGATCGTTGACTATAAGTGAATATCCTTGCAATCACTAATCTAACATCACTGTTTGATTCACCCATCACATGAGTATCCACATGTCTATTCTGATATCTCATATCAAGTAGCATGAGACTCGCTAACTCCCACTATTAGCATCTATACTAATCAAGGAAAATAGACAGAGGTGATAGTCTAATTAATATTACCCAAATATTAATTAATAGACTATGAACAATTTTTAGCATATATGCTAAATAAATTTGTCACTCATAATATCAACTCTTGATAATAAATTTATTTAACATAATGCTAAAGGGTAAATACTAGAATAAATAACCACTTTATTTAAATGAATATTATATTTCCATAGGGATAATTTACAATGTCATTATACATTATAAAATGGCACTAGGGCACATCTATACTAACAATCTCTGACTTGCACTAGCTCCATTCACTACATATCTAAGACCCATCTTCTTAAGATGATGGTTTAACTGTAGCTGGGTAAGCCGTTTAGTTAGTGGATCAACCATATTGCTGGCTGAAGCTACCTTTTGCATGAGCACATCGCCCTTCCTAATAAATTCTCTGATAATATGGAAGTGCCTTTCTATGTGTTTGGATTTTTTGTGAGACATGGGTTCCTTTGCCAAAGTAATGGCTCCATTGCTGTTGTAATAGAGAGGAATAGGGGACTCAATGGAAGGAACAACTCTCAGTTCAGTAATGAACTTTTTAATCCAAACAGCTTCCTTATCAGCATCTGATGTAGCTATATACTCGGCTTCTATAGTGGAATCAGTAGTGATACTTTGCTTGGAGCTCTTTCAACTCACTGTACCTCCATTACAGATGAAAATAAACCTGGAGATAGACTTTCTATCATCCATATCTAATTAAAAATTAGAATCTGTAAAGCCATATATCTGTAAATCACCCTCCTCCATAAGTTAAGACCAAACCTTTAGTCCTTCTCAAGTACTTAAAGATTGCCTTAACTGTTATCCAGTGTTCCAAACCTGGATTGGATTGAAACTTGCTAGTCACACTAACAACATAGCCAATATCAAGCCTAGTACACAACATAGCATACATTAAGCTTTCTATAGCCGAAGCATAAGGAACTTTAGCCATTTGCTCCATTTCCTCGGGTGTCTTGGGTGACATACCCTTGGATAAATGGACACCATGCCTAAATGGCAACAATCCTATCTTGGAATCAAGCATGTTGAACCTCTTCAACACCTTTTCTGAGTAAAGACTCTGGGATAAACCTATCATTCTCTTCGATCTATCTCTACAGACTCGAACCCGAGAATATAAGTTACTTCCCCTAAGTATTTCACTGAGAAGGTTTTAGATAGCTAAACTTTTACAGAAGTCATCATTCCGACATCATTTCCAATTAATAAAATGTCATCCATATACAAAACAAGGAAAGTGAGTTGGCTCCTACTAACCTTCTTGTAAACACAAGGCTCATCTTCATTCTTAATAAAACCATAAGAACAAATAGCCTTATCAAAATGATGATTCCAACTCCTTGAAGCTTGCTTTAAGCTATAGATAAATCTATTAAGCTTGCACACCTTTGAGCCTTCCTTGGATTCATAACCCTCGGGTTGCTCCATGAAAATGTCTTCCTCAATATAACCGTTAAGGATGGCGGTTTTGACATCCATTTGCCAAACCTCATAATCATAGTGTGCGACTATAGCTAGAAGAGTTCAAATGGTGAGAAGGTCTCCTCACAGTCGACCCCTTCCCTTTGGCGAAACCCTTTCGCTACAAGCCTTGCTTTATAGGTCTCTACCTTTCCATCTGCACCAATCTTCCTCTTGAAGATCCATTTGCACCCAGGAACTATTCCCTCAGGAGGATCAACAAGTGTCCAAACTTGGTTAGCATACATGGAATCCATTTCGGCTCCCATAGCTTCAATCCATCTTGAAGAATCTTTATCATATAAAGCTTCTTCGTATGTTGTATGATCATTAATATGAATGCTTTCTTCATGAACATGCAACTCTTGCATATCATGAAGTAAACCATATCTCTCTAGAGGATGAGATACCCTACTAGACTTTCTAGGAGTGTGTGTGATGACATTCTCAGTTGGTATAGGTTCTTTGGGTTGATTAATATCCATTTGAAAAATTTGTTAGGCTTCTTTAGATGACTCCTCATCTAACATTATCTTCCTTCCTTTGCCACCTTCCTTTAAAAACTCTTTCTCAAGGAAAATAGCATATCTGCTTACAATAATAACTTGTTCAGCAGGAAGATAAAAGTAATACCCTAAACTATCTTTAGGATATCCAACAAACCTTCCTTTAATTGCTTTCACATCCAACTTGTCTGATTTTAGCCTTTTAATAAAAGTTGAACATCCCAAAATCTTAACATGTTTAAGACTTGGTGTTCTACCATGCCATATTTCATATGGTGTAGTAGTAACAGATTTGGATGGAACACCATTAAGGATATAGCAAGCCATTTGGAGTGAAAAACCCCAAAGTGAAATGGGAAGATCAGTGTAACTCATCATTGAATGTACCATATCCAATAAAGTAAGATTCTACCTTTTAGACACACCATTTAATTGAGGTGTTCCAGGCGGTGTGAGTTGAGATGTAATGCCATATTTCTTAAGAAACTCAATGAACTCGGTACTTAAGTATTCACCTCCTCGATATGATCTTAGAGTTTTAATACTTTTCCCAGTTTGGTTTTCTACTTGGGCTTTGAATTCCTTAAACTTTTTAAAGGATTCACTTTTGTTCTTCATAAGAAACAAATGCCCAAACCTCGATAGATCATCCATAAAGGTTATAAAGTCATAGAAACCACCTCTAGCCATTTCACTAAATGGTCCACATACATCACTATGTATGATTTCCAACACATCTTTGGCTCTTGCCATTTGTCCAACAAATGGTGATTTAGTCATCTTGCCTTGAAGACAAGCCTCACATGTTGGATTGGATGCGGATTCAAGATTGCTCAAGATTCCCATCCTTTTTAACTTTGTGATCCTATCTTCCATAATGTGACATAATCTTAAGTGCCATGGATATTTGGAAATAGAAGTATTTTCAATTAGCATTGCATTTCCATTATTGATATTAATTTGAGGCTCCTTGTTATTTGAATAATTATTAATATAATATAAACCGTGTGTTAAATAACCCATGCCTATTTATTACTTCAAAAATAAATATTACAAACGTCTCTTTTGAAAAGAAATTCATAACATTTTCTAGTCAAACTAGAAATAGAGATAATGTTTTTATAGGCATTAGGTACATATAATACATCTTCCAACAACAAAATATGATCATACAAATCAATAGAAGTAGATCATATAGCCTTGGCTGTAACACTTGCACCATTGCCAAGCTTTAAGGTTACTTTATTAAGCCTCAACCTTCTCTCATTTGCTAGATCCTGTGAAGATAAACAAATGTGAGAACTAGCACCGGTATCAAATACCCATGCATTAGATGAGCTCTTAGAACATTTAGAAGCAATTTAACTAGAGAAAGTCTTACCTTCTCTATGATTGCCCTTTCCTTTTATCTTGAAAGACTCAAGGAACTTAGGACAATTCCTCTTCCAATGCCCTTCACCTTGACAATGGAAATAATTTCCCTTGTCTTGGTCTTCCCTCACATTGGCCTTGCCTTTATTCTTGGCCACCCTTAGGCTTGACAACACTTGTCTTGCCTTTCTTTTTCTTATTGCCTTTCTTCTTAGTCTTACAAGAAGATGCAATAAGAGCAACATCCTTCCACTTGCTACTTTGGATAGCCTTTTGGGCCATCATTAGCATGTTCATAAGCTTCGCAAGAGTGCACTTTATTTATTCATATGGAAATTTGCAATTGTTTGCCCAAAAGATTCGGGAAGTGATTGAAGGATCAAATCCAATTGGAGAAGGAAGTCCATTGTGAAGTCTAGACTCTCTAGCTCCTCTATTGATCTAATCATGGAGTTCACATGGACTCCCACATCCTCACCTTCCCTCATCTTAGCGTGAAATAACCGCTTCGTTATCTCATATCTTGCGGTCCTATTTTGTTCACCAAATAACTCTTAAAGGTGAAGTAGGATTTCTTTAGTATTTGTGTACTTCTCATGTTGCCGATGGATCTCAGTGTTCATAGAAGCCCACATTATGTATCATGCTTGCAAATCATCATCATTCCATTTTGATAGAGTATCACACTCCTTTTAGGAATCATTATCGGAAAGTGTTGTGGGTGGTGATTGATTCAATACATGGAGAATCTTTTCGGAAGCTAAAACAACTTTTAGATTCCTAAGCCAATCAACAAAATTAGGGCCCATGAGCCTATATTGGTCGAGTATGACTGATAATTGGTTTGATGGTCTCATATTATTAATTTTTCTACAAAGGTAACAAGATTAATTATATATATAATATTTCTAATCTTACCATTAGATATGGTCTTAAATCAAAATAGTCTCCCACTAACTTTGCAAATCCTACACTTCTGAGTAGGAAATAGAAATCCCTTGTTTGATGGATTTCTAGTGGGTGATAGAGTTCTCAATGATCATTAATATCCCTCACGTACACATTGCCATTCTTGGAATTTTAGTTCTCATTAAGTAGGCAACTCTTGCCATTACATCTCATGTGAGGTTCCATCAATTATGGTCCAATATTATGGGCCTCAGGTGCACATTGTCGTTCTTTGTCTTTGGCATTAGTTAGGTCTACACCATTGAATCAGTGAAATATATAAACTTGAACACTACATACCTCAGGTACGCCTATTTGCCATTTTTGGCATGTAGTGTGTCTATACACCCACAACATCTCATGCTTAAAAATAACATTAAATGAATCTCTTGAAATTCATGTACACCCCTATGTGTCTATAGCCGAAGTACATGATCCAAAACTATGCAAGTTATTGCTCCAATGGAGAGCCTAGACCTTAATTTTTTTGGAAGATTTTTGGGTCTTTACTTTAAGGTCTCACTTTGCACATTAGCCATTTTCATTACATATAACACATATATACATAGCATGGAATTTTAACATATATAATATCACATATGCATATAACATGTTATAACATATATATCACATATATACATAGAACATGCAAAATGGATGCACAAATAAGGAGTGATCATGGGCCTTTCTTAAGCCTATTCTAACTCTTAGAATATATAATGGGCCTTATCTCCTTGGGCTTTGACACCATGGGCCTAATAATCATGGGCCTAAGAAGAGCCTTTTGATCATCATCTCCATGAGCCTCTATTTTGAACACTTCATGCTCCTTACGCCCCAAAGGCATCAATGTAATCAAGCGTTATCATAATGCTATAT
>CATIWM010037053.1:0-37490 GCA_949671775.1 Mallotus repandus | reverse complement strand
TTACATACCAAAGGACATTATCTCAGTCCATGATCATTCCATGCATGTATGGCAAGTAAAAATCAATCAAAATGCAAGTTTTGCATGTTGGTTTTCTAGTCCTGAGTGTGGTCCCGGTCGGGACATGACCGAAATTAGTTTGTTTAAAATTTTGCAATTTCTTCATTTTGTCCCAGGCATGGTCTTGGTCGGGACTAAGTTCGGGATCAATACTGCCCAAAAATGCAAATTGAATCCTTGGGATAGGAATTCTTCATGTGATGAAGGGTTATGTAAAGCAAAATTTTTAAAATTTGATCTACTTAGGCTTGTGCTCACCACACATGTGTTTGATGCCCAGTAGCATAACTGATTCCTTTCAGTTTGATCTATTTATTTTGTATCATTTTTGGAGTTCGTCTATTTTATTGTTGTTTTATGGGGTAAATATTTGATATTTGAGGGTGGATCCATTTGCATGCTTGGGTGGAAGCATTATATGATGCTTTTGTGTTTTAAAAAGACACTTTATGTTTCATTTTTGTATTGCTGTTTCTTGATCTTTCTTTTTCAAAGGGTTTTACTCTCTATATGTCGATCTATGGGTGGAAGCATGATATGTTGGTTCTATGTTGATGAAAGAGTCTTAAAAATATGTGATTTTTGGGGTGTTATTTCTCAATATTTCTTAAAAATGATATGTTGGTTCGATTTGCGATTGACTTGGTTTTCTCTGGATCTATTTCACTTGTTGCTTGATCTGTTGGTGTTCTAAATAGTCTTGACATTTATATATTTTCTTTGAACATGTGAGCATTATTTTATCACTGACTTTTGGTGTTATTTTTTTCTAATGTTACAGTGTGCTGTTATCATATTATGTGCGCACAAATATTGTGCATATAATTAATAAATTGGGTGGAAGCACATATGTTGCTTTTCGATATATAAAGGTTTATGAAAACTTTAATAAACATTCAGATTTACTTGAATTTTAATTCAGCGCATTTGAAAATGAAAAGGGTGGAAGCTGCTTAGCCTTTGATTTACTGTGCCCTGACTCTTTTCATATACTCCCAATCTTAAGGAGTCTTAAGGTTTGTCTATCAACCTATTAAGTTTATTTTTTATAGTGTTTTTATACCTTTTATATTAATTATCTCTTCTTTTAATTTTAGTCATATGGAAGAGAATACTAATACTGTTGCACCTAATAGTACTAGTATCAATGAGCCTCAGGCTCAGAAAGCGGTGGAAGCGGAAAAGGAAACAACCACTCCTAAAAAAAGAAAAGAGACTCAAAGAAGAGCTGCCTGCTGGGAGTATTTCAAAAAAAATTATGAAGCAGGTGTCTGTGTAAGGGGTAGGTATAAGTATTGTATTCTTGTTCTTCATGCTCATTCTAAACTTAATGGCACATCATCACTTAGAAACCATTTGTTGCATTGCACTAAACACCCTGGAAGCAAAGAAAGTAGACAAGCATTATTAAAACTAAAACCTAAATCTAACGTGGAAGCAAATGATAGTGAGTCCATAGGTATAATTGGGACATCAAATTTTGACCAAAAAGCCATTAGGAATGCACTTGCATTAATGTGTACAACTGATGAACTCCCCTTTAAATGTGTTGAAGGGGAAGCCTTTAAGAAATTAATGGTTATAGCATGTCCAAGGTTTAAGATTCCCTCTATGAGTACTGTTTCTAGGGACATTTATAGCATCTATATGACTGAAATAGGGATGTTTAGAGAATTTTTGCAAACACATAGTCAAAGAATTTCTATTACCACTGATACATGGACATCTATACAAAGAATCAATTACCTGTGTATTACTTTTTATTTTGTTGACTCTGATTGGAATCTGCATAGGAAGATTATATCTTTTGTGCTTATATCTTTTGTGCCTATCAACTCCCATAGAGGGGAGTACATTACTAAATGCTTAGAAAATGCTTTACTTGACTGGGGTGTGAAGTCTGTTTTCACCATAACTGTAGATAATGCTAGTTCTAATGATATTGTTGTTGGATATGTTAAGAAAAAGTTGTTAAGTTGGGAGGCTAGCACTATTAGATGTAAATTTCTTCATATGAGATGTATAGCTCATATCCTCAACTTAGTTGTGAATGACGGGGTTAAAGGAAGCAAATAGGGCAGTAAAAAAAGTTAGGAAATGTGTTAGATTCATTAGGAGCTCTCGAGCTCTCCTGCATGCTTAAGAAAATTCAAAGAACTCTCTGAGTTGGCTGGAGTTGAGTGTAAATCTGCTTTGGTTCTAGATGCGGCCATAAGGTGGAACTTTACCTATCTAATGTTAAAAACTGCATGCTAATTTCAAAAGGCTTTTTGAAAAATATGAGGAAGATGACACTACTTTTTGGGTAGACTTAGCATATGATATCCTAGACTAGTTGTGTGTACAAAAACTTGTTGACATGTTGTAAGTCTTTTATGACATGACATTGAGAATCAGTGGTTCTCAATATGTTACATCTAATTCATTATTCTCTGAAATCTATGACTTGCATTACATGATTTCAGAGTGGCAGAATTCATCTGATTTGTCTATTCATACTATGGGGATTAATATGAGAATAAAATTTGATAAATATTTGGAAGACCCACAGAAAATTAATACACTTATTTTTATCTCTAACATTCTTGAATCAAGAGATAAACTTGAGTATATGGAATTTTCTTTAAAGCAAATCTATGGTGAAATTGTTGGTCAAATTTTGTACAACACAGTCACAACTTATCTTAACTTGCTATTTGAGGATTATGTTTCAATATATAGTTCTTCTACTGCATCTGTTATGTCTACTACTTAAAGTGGTTCATCATGTGCTGATTCTGATTTTGAGTTGGTTGGCCGAGGCAAATCAATGTCTTTGTTGAAGGCCAAATTTAAGAAACAGAAAATGGATAGTGGTTTGGGTGGAAGTAAAGGAAGAGAGCTAGAGATATATCTAAGTGAGTCAATCTTGGATGAGAATACTAATTTTGATATTCTGAAGTGGTGGAAGTTCAATTTTGAGAGGTTTTCTGTCCTCTCAAAGATGGCTCGAGATGTCTTAGCGGTGCCAATTTTGATAGTAGCTTATGAGTCTGCCTTTAGTACCAGTGGTCATGTGCTGGATCCTTTTAGGAGTTCATGGACTCCTAAAATTGTTCAGGCACTTATTTGTACCCAAGATTGGCTAAGATTGCTAGACAGCCAATTGTCAGTAGAAGAATCACTTGATGAACTTAAGAATATTGAACAAGGTATTAAAAACAAAGTTATTTTCTTTAGTTTTTCATTTCTGTTTGTGTTCTTTTATCTTATTCTATTTTTTTTCATCTTCTGTTCAGATCTGCCACAACCACAAGAAGCTGGCATTAGCCCTTCAATATGAAATTGAAAGTTATAAAAACTATTTTTTGTGCAGTGATAGTTTGGTGGTTGCACATTGTAGCAGCATCTACCACTGCCCTTGAATCTTACTAACTATATTTTCAGTAAACAAGTGTCACGACCTAAACCTGGGAATCATGACCGGCGCTAGGGAAATGGAATTCACACGAATCTGGAACCCGTAACAAGCCTTAAACACGATTTACACATCAAACATATATATAAAAATACCTTAGAATTAAAACTTTTAAATAATATAAAGAAAACTCCAAATCATAACATAATAAAATATTCTCAAACAATTATTCAAATACAGAATCTTAGTCTAAAACAACAACAAATACTACAATAAGATGTACTACTACTGCAGCGTCTAATAAAATACAAAAAAAGTGACAGTTCAAAATTTACATAAGTCAACCGGGGAAGAAAGAGTCTGGCAAAGAGTATTACTAAGAGAGGTCTGACGAGAAGAATCCTGAAAAATAATTGAGGGGGTTCAGACCTCACTGAGTGAATTATTATTATATGTATATATGTAACCTAATGCATGTACACACAAGCATCAATAATAATATTCGTATATTTATATTTATATAATTATTCATAAAATTCACACAGATGCTAGAAAATATTTTTCGTATTTTATTTTACTAGAGGATCGAAGCAGAACCCTAAAAGTTCGCATCGTTAAATCACAGAATCCTCACTGGCCACCAAGCTCACTTAGTTCCAATAACATTCTCCTATCCAATAGTAAATGGACTGGCCCCGAGACCCTGAAAGGTTCATCGAGCTACAACAGTCCGCATGACCAGCCCTGAGACCCTGAAAGGTCCATTGAGCTACAGTTGTCACGCCTTTCAATAAAACCTCCATAATCCAGATAATCCATAATTCAAATCATAAATTTCATAATATCAATCAATTATCAAACCTAGCATTCTAACATACCGGTGCACACACAGTCCTAATGTAACCCACTAGGTAGCACGTTCTACGGCTATCCTCCAAAAGTATTTTATTCAAAATTAAATAAATAAATAAATATTAAATTTATATAAAATATGCATGGTATCCGAAATACACAAATAATGATTGCATTTATATATATATAACATATATATAAAATAATGCGATAATAACAATACCTAAAAATGAACGCAATATAGTATATTAAAATTCATATTTATTTAAAATATGGATGCCAATAATATATTTCTACATGTCCTGCATACATATAATAATAACTCACAGTTCGAGTGTGCTCCTCTATTTTGATTCGGTTGGCCCGATCTTGAAGGCCTAGTTCGAAGTGCAGCTAAAAGGAAATAATAATAAATAATTAATTAAAAATAAATTTCTAATTTTTATACTCTAGAGATTTCTAAAGAATGACTCGATCTAGGACACGACTCGACTAAGACTCAAAACTTAGGATCGACCCGATGTTACGTTTTACGAGAAATCTACCAAAAATTCAGCAGAGTCTCCTTTGTAAAAGGAGATCTCTTTACTAAAAGTAGAGTCGTTCCCGCACACAAACACACTTCAAAATATTCTAAGGCTCAACATCTCAGATTGGGCTCCCGAACTATAAATTACGCCCAACTGAGAATCAACACAAGCCACAATCAATAAAATAATATAAATTCCAATAATTCACCAAAAATCATAAAAATTCATTTAAATGACACAATTCAATTTATTTACATAATAAAAGCATAAAAGACACTTATTTCCAAAATAAATAATAAATTCCTAATTTATAATTAAATTCCATTAGTAAAATATATTCTCTCAAGTTTTGCAATTAAATAGCATTAATCACAAATAATTATTTAAATTGTTAAAATATATAATAAAAATAACTAAAAACTCATTTAAGCTTAAAAATATTAGATAAAATTATTATTCATATATTTTTCCGGAATTTACTAATAATTAACTAAAAATAGGAAATAATTCATATAAATTATTTTAATACTATTTATTACTCAAAAACTGTCCAAAACATAATAATTAACTATAATTTCAACTAAAATATAAAAATTACTAATTTATACTAATTTTTCTAAAAATTCATTTTTCACATAAACCTTAAAATATTAATAATAAAAATTCTACACATAATTTCAATAAACTTCCTTAACAAAGTTTGTTCAACATACATCAAAGAATTTATTAAAAATATAAATTTTTCCGGACTCAGAACAGTACCGAAACAGTAATTTCGAGTCCCAGAACAGTGAATTTTCAAAAATTATTCTAGAAATTAAATCTAAAAATATTTTTGAAAAGCTCTCAACATATAGATCAAAATTTATAACTACATTTAATCCTAATTCCAACTCAAAAATAACCAATTAACAAAAATAGATAAATTTACCTAAAATTGAATATGTTAGAGGCTCAAATCGGACGAATTCTTTGAAGGAAAACGAAGCCCACTCCGAGACGAAGAGAACAAGCTATCAAGCTCGGCTTGAGGTGGCCAGAGTTGTCGTCGGAGAGGAGAAGAAGATCTAGCCAAGAAGAAAAAAAATGGGGAAAAGGAGAAAAACAATTGGCCAGAGGAGAAGGGATTGCTGGCGTCGTCAACTGGAGCTTTCAGTAGCTGGTGGTGACCAGATGGTGGCTGGGCAGGTGTGGGTGTGCGGTGGTGAGGCAAGAAATCAAGAAGAAGAAGTGAAAGTGGCAGTAGCCACTTTCACGTTTTTACTAGATTTTTTTTTGCTAATAGTATAATAACTTTAAAATAATAATACTAATAATAAAATAATAACTTTAAAATAATAATATCTCGAATTTTTATTTTTTTTCCTCCCAAACACACATATATATATATTTACACATTTAAAAATTTTAAAGTGTATTAAAATATACTAAGTCAATTATTTTACATAAGTAATAATATTCGACACAAAAATTTCAAATTTAATTTCACTACTAATGAAATATCATAAATCAATAAAAATAAAATAATTATTAACACTGCAAATCCCAGAATTTAATTTTATAATTTTATAAAAACTCAGGTTATAACGATAAACTTTTTTCATTTATTCATTTCTCTGTTTGTGTGCACTGTCATGTTTTGTTATCTTTTGATACAGGTGCGCATGTGACAATTATTTAAATGTTGTTGCAATGCACCTAAGAGGCAATGAAGAAGCTTCCACCTTATATTATCTTATTTTTTTGGTTGCTTGGTAGTATTTCTTTGGTGGCTTTTTTTTTTTTTTTTTTACAAGCAATCGGAAATATTGTTGCATTCCAATTATGATTAATTCATTGATTCTGAGCCTCTTCTTTTAGTCTCTGCTTCTAGCTGTGATGATGCTTCCACCCTTGAAATTTTTGATTTTTTAGGATACTTACAATAGTTTGCTTGGTGGCATTTTGTGTCTTTAAATTATTCTAAAAGATGTAGTTGCTACAGCATCTATGTTTGTATGTTGAACATGAAATGATACAAAATAGTTTAAGCCTCTCTAAATTTGCATTTTTTTTATCTACTTGATTTATCTTATTCTTATTTTATGTTTCATTTTGCTGACAATTTAAGTCAGATATGCCTGCTGCTCTTTTTTTGTTAATGTAAGCACTAAGGTAGATACATTTTTGCCAATTACATAAAGAAAAATTTTCTACAATGCCTTATTTCATTTTTTTGTATTTGCAGGCTTTTTTGTATAAAGTAATTAATTGTAATTAATTACGTTAGGCTTTTTTGTATATTTTGTTCATAGTTTGCTAGATTTCAGTTTGATTACTCTAGGCCTGTAAAAATTGGACCCTATATATTTTATCGATTTCAGTTTAATTACTTTAGGCCTATAAAAATTGGACCTAATATATTTTGTAAATGGGCAAGGCCTAAAAATATTTATTAATAGATACAATTATATATTTGACTCCTTTAGGCCCAACCTAAAAGGCCCAATCCGATATTCTGAACCAAAATTTTAGACTAAATTCAAAAAATTAAAGCCTCGATTTTCATATACACTTCGGTTTGGTTCGGTTTCAAAATTAAGCTTCTGTTAACTGATCGGTTTTGGGTTCTAGCAAACTGAACTGAACTAAACCTAACTGACTGATGAACACCCCTAGCTTTCATAAACCGATTAACAATCACTCTCGAGCAATGCTAATCTCACAAACAAGCATAAATTAAATCTCATGATATGACCTAATTCTCATCATCATCCTATAATAAGATCAAATCTAACTTGCAAGGCAATGAGCAAACTTAAAGAGGATTAGATCTACACAAACTTTCTCAAGTCATTGATAAATCTAATGAGTATTTGTAGGTCTATTGAATCCACCATTTCTTAATGCATAGGTTCAAACAAAGGATGCATTTGGCCACAATACATCACTCAACAATGCTCAACAAACACAATATGCAATTTATAAACAAGAACTAATATATTAAATGAACTCAAATCAAACGGATTTTCAAAATCCCAACAACATTAATAAACTTAGCCACTCATGGCTATTAAATTCATCATTCAATATTCAAATACAAACAAGAGATAAGAATTAAGAACATATAAAGAATTTTTATCTAAAGGAGCTTGCATTTTCAAAATGGGTCTCTCTCTTTCAGCTTCTTTTTCTCCTCTTTTCTTCTTCTCCTCCTCTATTGCTTGTGTTGTGTGTCCTTCCTTGTGACTGAGAGAGAGTGTGTAGAATGTGTCATCCTCTCCAAATAATTTGTGGCTTTTTGTCCTTTTTAGCATCTTCTAGAACATGTCCTTTCACCTCCTTAAGATTTTTTCTCTAAATCAGTACACCTCAGCATGTTTTGTGCTGGAAGCGCACAAGTCGCAATCATACAAGATCCGTGCTCCCGTATGAAGGGCTCTCGGGCAAAAGTTTTGATCACGCACAAGTCGCGCTCGCAACAGATGCATCCTGGTGAAAAGGGTCATGATCGCACACATGCCACGCTCGTAAAAGGCTCGACATCACTAAGAGGCTGTCATTTGGGCATATCCACGATCGCGGCAGTAGACTTCTTTGCTGCACTTTGCTAATTTCTTCCTTCTTTTTGCTTCTAATCTCCATCATTTCACTCCAAACCCCTTTTCCCTAACAAAAACAAAGAAAACTTAAAAGTATATATTTCTATATGCTTTTATATACTAAATGATATTTGAAATGTACAACTGTATGTAAATTGAAGTCCTAAAATTATGCATAATTTGACACCAACACCCATGGACGACAACTCCTATGAAAAACGACGTCATATTGGTTAATGATTTTCATGCCCTTAAGCCGTTACAATTTGGAGGCTGGAATTTCACATTAATCACAAAATTGCCACCACGCCATGGACTGCAACTCCTATAGGAAACGACGCCATATTGGTTAATGATTTTCATGCCTTTGAACCGTTACACAATGTTTGTAGGATGTTGCTATATATTTTGATTCTTTTAGAATTTTATTTTTTTATTTCTCATTTAAATAATAATACTGCTCTTTAAAAGTGTTGATTGGTTTGATTCTTTCATTATCAGTATTAGCTATTTCAAATGAATAAATTTTTTGATTTCAATTTTTTAATTTTTTATCTATACATGAAATGCAATTCAATACATGATAGTATTTGTGAAAGTTAAATTTTTTATTTTTCCCCTATGCTCTATCTTGATAAAAATGTTGATTTTATAATTAAAACATCAACTATATTTTTTTATATAAGTAAATTTTTTTTAAAGTATTCCCACTATCTTGAAAAAAATGTGAATTTTATAATCAAAACATGAACTATATATTTTTTTGTATATGTAAAATTTTTTTAAGGTATTCCTCGTTACGAAGTGCGGGTAACTTTACTATATATATATATATATATATATGAGAGAGAAAGTGTGTGTGGATTGACATGAACATTACCGTATATGGTAATGACAATTATCTCTTTGTCCCTTATATTTTTTTCAATTTTATTATTCTTTTGAAAATTCAATTTTTGAAATCTTTTTTGAAATCTAAAATATAAATTGTACAGGAGTGAATTAATAGTGCAAAAATTTAAACACCCATAATTTATAAAAAATTTTAATAATAAAATAAAAAAAAATAAATAACGGTAAAATTGTAATTGGGTTGCAGTCATTGACACATTGATTGCTAGCTGCGACACAAATCTTTCGCGCATATATATATATATATGGTGCAGACATTCAGTTTAGCCAACTGACTGATTGATGAGAGGCTGAGATCCTGAGACGAAAAAAAAAAATCCATGTGTCACATATACTGTTTAGAAAAGTAGACTAAAAAGAAACGAAAAAATAATTTCAAAGCTGAAGCAACCGGTTCTACCCGGTCAATAAGGTTGTGGAAGATTTAATTCATTTCGAACTACAACGTCGGAATGTTAATAAAATTAAACAGTTTTTGAAGACTTTTAAAACAAGAAGATTTATATTGTTAATTAATTTTCCTTAGTTTTCATTTTTATTAAAAATCCATCAAAATTTATTCTTAATAAATACAAAAATCATATTAAACAATAAATCTCTTCCTTCATAAAAAATGGAAGATCTCGGCATCGAAGCCAAGGAAGCCGCCGTGCGTGAGGTGGCGAAGCTCCTGCCGCTTCCTGACCTCTTGCAATCCATTGCCTCCATCAAAGCTGATTACATTACGCGCCAACAGGTTTCTTTTTTTTTTTTTGGGATCTAAATGCCATAATTTCTTTTTTTTTTTTACCTAAATTCGTTGATGTATTAAAGAATTCTGTTGCTTCTTTTTTCTGCACTGCTCGTAGTTAATTTGAAGTAGCTTACCATGTGCTTGCGAATTTAGATTTTTGTGTTGCTTAGCTTGTGCTGTACTGAAGTTGCTGCTGCTTCTGCTGTTGTTTTTTCTTTTTTCAGTTGTTGAATTCAAAGTGAAATGTGAGAACATGCATTTTTTGGAATAAATCATTAGCAGAAATTTAGTATAGGTTGCTTTTTTTTTCCCTGAAATGTTGAATTGTAGCAACCAATGGTATTCAATTGAATTCTTGCAATTTTAGACTTTTCTGAAATGGTTGCATTTCAGTTTAGGGATTAGGATAATACTTATGTATATATTTTGGTTTGTACTCTGGTTTTTTGTAGGCAAATGATGCACAGCTTAGTACAATGGTGGCAGAGCAGGTGTGTGTGGTTTGCAGTTTCGATAATTTGATATTTTATTAAGGTTAGGATTTGTTTCTTCAATGTGACGCATTAGCTTTTGGTACTGTGGATTGCAGGTTGAACAAGCACAAACTGGTTTGGAAGCACTTAGCTTGTCACAGAAGACAATAAATGAGCTTCGTGAGAATTTTATTTCTATTGAAAAGTATGTTCTTTTTGAGACACTTGGAGATGGTGCATTCAATTTGTTACTGACTACCTACATTATGAGGTTGATTCCTGCCTTTTTGTCTAATTAATGATTGGCTTGTGCCACAGGCTCTGCCAAGAATGTCAAACCTTGATTGAAAATCATGATCAGATAAAGCTCCTTAGTAACGCGAGGAATAACCTTAATACAACACTGAAGGTGGGATGTTGGATCCAAACCTTTATTTTCTTCAAGCTGTTAAGCACAATTTCTTTATGGAGTAAAAAAAGAATAAGAATGAAAGCAGTTATTCTGCTGGTGTGTGTTTGTGCTACTTAACACTTTTACCAACACTGAAGAGTGGTTGAATGGTCTAAAAAGCTTTTACACTAACTGATGTTCCAAAATTTTATTGAATTAGAAGATTCGCGATCTTCTTATGCTATTGATTTTGTTGTGTATAGTTTCTGATGCCTTGAGTTTCCACTTCTATCAATCTTCCAATATATTCTTTTTCTGTATGGTTACAGTCTGGCTATTCACTTGATTCTTTTTAGGATGTTGAGGGTATGATGTCGATATCTGTTGAAGCAGCTGAGGCGCGGAATTCTTTGAGTGATGATAAAGAACTTGTTAATACTTATGAGGTAAAGCGAGCAGATGCTTGTTATGTTAATTTCTATTCAAACAAATTTTGCACGTTAGACTTTCTATTAAAATCTTGTTCTTTGGCTGCTCATCTTTAATTTGTTGTAGAGGTTAACAGCACTTGATGGAAAGCGAAGGTTTGCATTAGCAGCTGCAGCATCTCACAAAGAAGAGATTGGCAGATTAAGGTCTGTATTTTTTTCAAAGCTAATTTTTCTGTAAAACAAAATCTGTATTCGGTGAAGAGGAGCTGGAAGTTCCTTTCTTCTTACACATTTCTATGGGCAACAGGTGAAGCTGATAAATGTAGTAAATCAGTTGGCTATTAGAGAAAAATGAGTAGTCATTATAATTGTAATGAAAGCTTTTTAGTTGTGATTGAGGAACGTGGAAGTTAGTGGGGAAGTTAAATCTTGAAGTGTCTTATCTGTTTATGATCTTTGGCAAGCGGCCAAGCAGTGCTGGCTGGTTTAGTAAAAAGTAGAGCCTTTTGAACTGATGATTAGTGTTATTCTTGATGTTTACTTTGATCTTTTTTCCTAGAGGTTCAATAACTTATATCTTTAATGCCAGGGAATACTTTGAAGATGTAGACCGAACATGGGAAACCTTTGAGAAGACATTATGGGGTCATATTTCCAACTTCTACAAACTTTCAAAAGAAAGGTATACTGATTATTACCTTATGAAATATCTATATTTGAAGTTTTTTTTATGTATCTGAAAGTGTCCCTTGGTTCTTTGGGTCATCTTGGCATGTGATTGTTTTCTCAGTGATTTATTATGCACTAATTGTATGTTTCATGTAAAGGCCATATCCATTGCATAAGGCTCTTCTTCTCTGCAATGCCCATAGGAGGGAAATTGCTGTTTGCTTGTTTGAAAACTTGAAGTAATTTTTTTTATTTAGAGAAAGTGCTAGCAATATGTATTACATCTGATTCTTTTTCTCCCAGCATCTTTAAAATTTTTATTTTTAGCTCTCAAAAGGAGGAGAAAACCACTTCAATGAGGGGACTGAAGTCTGTTTTGAGGTCCATTATTTCATTTGGAAACAATAACTCTCTCCGTCATAAAAGTTTCTGATATTTTTTAATCATTAACTTACAATAGCCGTCTTCCTGTAATTATCTCTGTTATTCTGTTTTTGGTCCATGGATAGAACTGGCGTTTGTTGATTTTGATATACTTTTTAAAAAACTTTATGCATTTTCTTTGCATCCATCTTGTTCAAAACAAATTGCCTACCCTGTTCTTAAGTTATCAGCTTCAATCATACATACTTGCGTGTGCGTGTGCGTGTGCGTGTGTATGATATGCTAGATTGATACATTTGTTTCATGCTGAACTCTAAACAAATGTTTGTGTAATGTACTTTTGCAGCCCACAGACCCTTGTTCGTGCTTTGAGGTATGTTGCTGACAAACTATCCATTTCTTGTATTTGTGTTAGGCTGCTAAGTTCCCAGGAATTCTTTATTTTTTGGGGGAATGTTCAAAAATTTACCTTGTGGTTGTATTATATTTCTTTGACAGAAAAATTTGACATTCTTTATTACCAGGGGAATGATTGTTGTCACTTTTATTACATCTGTTCTAATATCTGATAATGTTAAAAATCATACTTATGTGGCACCAATCTTTCATAAAATGAAAACTTCTGTAGTAACCTTACAGGAATAAAATGGACGGCTGCAATCTATCATAATTAGTGCCCTGCGTTCACAACTTTTTTCTTGTAAAATAAAAGTTCTTTATGGATGGAACCAATATGGCATACTGTACAACAAGGAAAACTCTTGGTTCATACAATTAGTTATTTATGCCATGCAAATTACTATTGAAACATAAATTGAATGATATTAGTCAAGGTCCTTGAAGTGTGATGAACACAAGCTACATTTGTCAACCTTTTCTGTTTCTATTTTTAGAATAGTTCTCATCTACATGGCATGATAAAGATAGTTTCTAAATATTCCAATAAGGATGAATATAATTTCATGTAGGACAGCCAAGCAGGGACCTGGAAAATTGGAGCAAGGATTCCACGAGGAGATTGTCACCATAAAATTAAGAAATCATTCATTTTTGCTTATCTTCTGATAAATTTTCTGAGATTAGTTGTTTAATGTTAACTTTTTATAATATTTGTACATTTCAAGTGCCTTAGTTCTTCCATTTTTTGGCTGTAGATATGCTTTTTCTTTCCTTTTCTTTTAAATATAATAATTTGATATATCATGGAGATTTAAGTTATGAAACATGAAAATTGAATTTTTTGATGAAAATGTTTTACATTCATATTCATCTTAAGTCTTCACTGGAAATGGAGGGAATTAAGTGACTCCTTTTTCTGTTTTTATACCTCAAGGGTTGTTGAAATGCAAGAGATCCTTGATCAACAACTTGCTGAGGAGGCTGCTGAGGCTGAGGGTGGTGGTGCAATGGCAACAATTGCGAATCCCCGTAGATCTTCCAAGTAACTATTTCTTTAGCTTATTTCTGTTTTATGTCTTTGCTTTACACTTTAATTTCAACTATCTTTCCTCACTTTTGAATTATGTATTTTACATTATCCTTTCCATTTCAAGCTGTGTTACAACTATGTTTGTAAAGCCAACATCAGTACATATTAGTTGATTGCTTCCTTGTTTCCCTATGGATAGCAAAAAATCTACTTCTGCAATGACTTCTTCTGAAAACCTTACACAACAGAAGTTAAAGGTTCAGGGGAAGGGGTATAAAGATAAATGCTATGAGCAAATTAGGAAGTCAGTTGAAGCACGGTTTAATCGGCTACTTACAGAGGTATAATTCCCTTGGTTTGCCTCAACATTTAAGAATATTATCTTCATATTCAGCATGCATTTTGCTAATAGTGACTTGTTGATCAGCTTGTCTTTGAAGACCATAAAGCTGCTTTAGAAGAAGCGCGTGCGGTATGTACGATTAATATCTAGAATTTCGTAAGATTAATATTTGAGTATTTGAGTTTGTTCTAGGTCCTTGAGATTGGAAATTTCTGGAATTTCTTGCATGCCAGGCTCTGTTGATTAATGTTGATACAGTTTATTATTCCACACCATAGTGTGGAAAACTAGTTGATAACGGAGATGTTACATGAAATAATTTAGCTTATACAATCAGAAATTAGCATCCCAAAAATGCTATTCAGTTTTGCAACATGTGAGTAATGTTACATGCTGAAGCAAATATGTATTTGCAGTGTTAGCACGTTTTACTGGATATATAGCTTGCAAAAGTGTAACTTTAAACATTTCATTTGGACATGCAAAAGGATTTTGAGCTCGAATTGATGTGTAGAGTAGACATTTAATTTGGAAATGTAACACACTATGAGCTTGTAATTGATGTGGCAAATTGTTACAAAGAAAAAAGGGTGTCTTGGCCAGTTTGCATCACAATTGTACTATAACTATAAAGTTAAAAGAGGTTTGGAAATTTTAGCTTGTCCAGTTCTTATATAATTACTACGTGTTAAAGAATCATCAAGCTCGTGTCAGCTGATCCCCATTAATGGCTTGGATATTAGAGATATAGTGGTAGATATTAACACCCTAGGTTTCCTTTCTCTTTTTTTTTTTTCTTTTTCTAATGTTCCTATATTTTTGTGTTTCAATCTGCCTATGACATTTTACAAAATTGGCAGCATTGTTTTTATTCTCAAGTGTACCAACTATCAAAATGATGCAGGTTTCTTGGATTTTGTTAGTCCTGGGCTGAATGTCTTTATTAGAATAACATTCCATGTCTTAATGTTTCATTTTTGAAAATTTTTGTATTTCTACTATGAGAAATGCTGAAATGAGAAATTACTTGGTGCTTCTCTTGTCACAAGTATAGGCAGGATTGAGTCTGCATCCATGTATTCCTGTGTTTGCTTGTACAGACCTTTCATTCATTTGCTTTGGAAAAGCAAGTTTTGCATGTATACTATCAAATGCATGTAATCTTCTTGCTTGCTTCTTAAGTTTGATCTCTCTTTGAAGGATAAATGCTTTAACATGGTTGTATGACATTCTTGGCATTGTTTCTCTTGTAAATAAATTTCAATTCTATAATCTACCATTCTGTGGGCTCCAAATACTTCCAAATTTCTAATGCCGTTTTTTGCCTTTTTTTTCCTTTCTTGTTTCCCTTTTGGCATTTAGATTGGAGAAGAGCTTGGAGATATTTATGATTATGTGGCTCCATGTTTTCCTCCAAGGTGTGCCTCGTGCCAAATCTGCTTCTTTTTGTTAATCTGGGTGGACTATTGCTGATTTCAGCTAATTTTTCAAGTTTAAGTTTGCCTTGCTTTTTTCCATTCAATTTCTTCCTACTTCTGTACGATCTCATTGTGCTGATCTGTGATCGATGTTAGTGTTTTTAGCCTGAATTGGTTGATCATCTTTTCTTTTATATTATGCAAGTGTCTTTTGAAGCATGTAGTCGTGTCAAATGTGCAGTTAAGCTATTATTTTATTTTAATTTCAGTATGACCACACAGCATTTAATTTTGGACCAAATTCACTCAGTCTGACTTGTTATTGATTGAGCCAAATAAGGTTGACAAGGAGAGAAACAACATTATTTTATATTTTCTTATTTTAGTACACTGAAAAATCAATCTTGTCAAATAGATCAATTTCTACATATCCTCGTAGCTCACCCCATATCCCACCATTTCGAATCTGCAACAAGGTCATCCTCATACAGAACCTATCATCTAACCCCTTCTCTGCCTCACAAAACACATCTATTTTTCCCAAGAGTATCTTTCCTTTCCCAGGAACTTTGGAAAAAATAAGTAACACCATATTGACACAACAAGTTGTTCCATTTCTGTACTTTTTTATCAGCCAGTCTGTATAATGACGTAAACACATAGCCAGTAAGCACTATACATTAATGTAAATTAGGAAAATCATCTTTTTGTATTCAAGAGAAGAAAAACAATATTTGCTTTCTGCCTGAAAGGGTGCAACATTTAATCTCTCAGATTTGCAGCCTTTCTGTCTAAGTTCTTCAAATTGCCACCATTATTTTATAGGATATGCACACTAAAAATAGTGTTTTAAAGCTAAGAATAATATTTTAAAGCTATTGCATCTAATTTGGAACAGTGCACTCATATTGTAAATCTTCTAATGTCTACAATTTTTTTTTTCTTTTTTTGCCTGGTTGATGTTAGCAATTTTAATGAATTGCTATACTTTATATCCTGTTAAATAGATGTTGCCCTCATACTATTATCTGTGCCATAACTGTTCTTGACAGCTGAGCTTATCACCACAAGAATATTTGTAGTTGTTGCGAAGAAATTCCTCTAGTCCATTAATTTGATCTTTGATGTGGGCAGATATGAAATATTTCAACTTATGGTAAACCTGTATACTGAGAGGTTCATTCAGATGCTCAGATTGCTCAGCGACAGGGCCAATGAACTATCAAATATAGAGATTCTAAAGGTATTTCTGCAGGCCCTATTTCACTTTTGGCATCCATGAGGTACATTTAATTGTAAAGGAGAGTTGACTGTTGGTATGTTTTACCGTGCAGTATGGGTTGATCATTGGCCAATATGACCCATTTTAACTTGCATTAGCATCATTAACTGGTTTAAAGTTTGGTTTATCCCTGCTGCAACTTTCTAGCATGATTACTTTTGAGGTCAACCCAACCAAATGAAACCTTCACCCTTCAGGGTTGGCAATTGACTGTGGAATCTCTCTTCTATAAGTGAAATGTATTTGATATCCGTGCTGGTACTAAATTTAAGATAGAAAGATATCTAAAGTTTAAATTATGGTATAACGTAAGATATCATTGGCCAATATGACCCATTTTAATTTGCATTAGCATCATTAACTGCTTAAAAGTTTGTTTGATCCCTGCTGCAACTTTCTAGCATGATTACTTTTGAGGTCAACCCAACCAAATGAAACCTTCACCCTTCAGGGTTGGCAATTGACTGTGGAATCTCTCTTCTATAAGCGAAATGTATTTGATATACGTGCTAATACTAAATTTAAGATAGAAAGCTATGTAAAGTTTAAATTATGGTATAATGTAAGAAATTGAAAAAAAAAATCAATATTATGAGGCAGATTGAGTGGTTTATGATTTTGATTGTTTATGACTAGGTAACTGGTTGGGTAGTTGAATATCAAGATAATTTGATTGGGCTTGGTGTTGATGAGTCTCTGGCTCAAGTCTGCTCAGAGAGTGGTGCCATGGATCCCCTCATGAACTCATATGTTGAGAGAATGCAAGCCACAACAAGGGTACTAAAATCATTTTTTATTATTCCATTTTATTGTAATATTTTTAATGCTTATGATTTTGATTGGGCCAATCTTTCTCAACTGTTATTCTGTTTATGTTACTAGAAATGGTACTTGAATATCCTGGAAGCTGATAAGGTACAGCCACCGAAGAAAACAGAGGATGGAAAGCTTTATACTCCAGCCGCTGTTGATCTGTTCAGGATTCTAGGGGAGCAAGTTCAAATTGTCAGGGAAAATAGCACTGACGTCATGCTATACAGGATTTCCTTGGCTATTATTCAGGCAAGTATGGCTAGATTTTAGAGAAACGATTGTTATTTATGAAGAATTTGGTCATATGTGGAATAATACTAAGCCTTGTTTTTATATCTGAGTTTGTAGAACTGCACCTTAAATTCATACTTTCAATGAGGACTGCGAATTCCTGCCTTCGGCCTCTAAAGTTTTTATTCTTCCTTTGTTTGATTTTTATTGTTTGTCTTTCTTTAGGTAATGATAGATTTTCAAGCAGCTGAAAGGAAGAGGCTTGAGGAACCCGCTTCTGATATTGGGCTGGAACCTTTATGTGCAATGGTTGATGTCTTTTTCTATAATTTTTGTTGTTTATTTTTTATTTTGAATGCAGTGTGCATTTACTTTTTGTTTTCCAATGTGAAACATCATTTACAGATAAACAACAATTTACGCTGCTATGACCTCGCAATGGAGTTAAGTAACAGCACCATTGAAACACTTCCTCAAAACTATGCTGAACAGGTTCCCTTTTTCTCTCTTCGTACTTTTTTCAATTACTCTATTTTATGCAATGTTGAAAATTTGAGTGCACACATGAATAGTATGTTTGGCTTGGAGGAAAGAATCTAGAAAGGAAACAAAAAGTTAAAAGGATGGAAGGGGTGGGAGGAAGACAGTGAAGGGTATTTTATTGTACTAGTTGTTGAGAAGGGAAAATGAAACAATGCAATGGTTATGTGATGAATTTAAGTAGGTCGTTTAGAATCTTTGTTTGGTTAAGAACTCTATTTTTTTCAATTTTCTTATTTCTTTGCTTGAAACTAATATAACACTCATGTTCATGCTGTTCCTGTTTATGTGAGTACTGTAACTGTTCATACAGCTGTTGAAGCAATTAATTTTGGGGCTTTGGTTTTCTTATTTAGGGTTATGAAAGGCTAGAATTTGATGTTTCAGTGTTTTAGGGTCCATTTAGAGGAGGTGACTTTTCCTTAATTGTGCAATTAAATATTGTGGAATATTTGGCGGCTCTGAAACTTTGCTGTTGTCTTAGTGGCTACTGTCTTGTGCCACTCTCAGTTCTCATATCTCATCCTTTTGTTTCCAACTGTCATTTTTTTTCTCTTTAAAACTTGCGCTAAAATTTGTAAATTTTTTTACAAACTAGACTGAAAACTACCTATTAAACAAGATCTGTAAGGTATCTGAATTGATTAAGGATCCATTATTGTTTGTAGGGCTTAGTTATGCTCTGGTTTCTTCTATGAATAGGCATGTAAAATGCCTTCAATGAATATGCTATGCTTTGAGCCTAGAATTATAGTTTTGGTTGCAGTGCGTAGGCTTACTCCTGAGTTCTGTTGTTACCTTGTTTCTTCAAATCTTTCTTCTTTTCATGCTTGCATTCTTTTTTTTCGTTTATTCCTCTTTACAAGGACTATTTTAGGATTTTACCACCCATTTTCTTGCTTGTATATTTGTTTGCAGTTTGTATTGTGGCAAATGCATGAAAAGAAATGCTCAGTTATTATAGCATTCCATTATCGTCACTGATTGCTAAGAAGAAAACAATCTTGCACAATCACAAAGACACTAGTCACCATTCTATAAATATATACAAACTATTGATATCTTGAAATCATGGCAAAGAATTTCCTAGTTATCTTTTACTTCACCTTGTATCTGGATATGGATTGAAATCAATTAATCACTCTGGGGCTTGGAGCCTGCATATTAAAAAATAATTAGATTTTAGCTTTTTTCTACTTTTTGAATTGGGATCTTCTCTTTTTCAGGTTAATTTTGAAGATACTTGTAAAGGTTTCCTCGAGGTTGCAAAGGTATGAAGCTTTACCTTCTTTCTTTCTCTCTCTTTTTTTTTTCTTTCTTCTTCAGTCTTCCTCAGTTCCAATATCCTTTTGCACTGCAATTGTACCTATTGTGCATTATTTACTTAAACTTGCATTCTATTTAGTAGCTTAATGAAGACATAGATCCATGTAGAGATTGTGTTTATGATTTTTCTTTTTCTTTTTGAATCTTGTCTCAATATTTTTTCTGTTGGAATGTAACCATTTAGGACAGAGACATAAATCTTCCATCAATTGATAGGTATGTTGTGGTTGTTAATTTAGATTTTTTTCTCATCTAGGTGGAGAAATTTTGAATTCTTCTTTTTGGTTTGGGAATAGAAGAAATGTAAATGTTGAGGATTTTGGTTACCTTTTTGATTTCTGGAAATATATGTTGCACAATTTGCGTAGAAACTTAGATATTAACATTTTCTATATGTGCATCTCAACACCAGCAATGTTACTGGAAATGTGTAAGGATTAAATCACCTAGTAGTAATAAAGAAAAAAGTTTGCCATTCATGGTATTTTGTGAATCTATGGTTTGTGTTTTTTCTTTTCCTGGGGTTACACTATGAGATGAAAAGGATTACTAACCAAATGATTATAAAGAGGCTCCAGAGTTGTGTGTGCATTTTCATGTTGGTTTACCTTCATGTATTTTGATACTTCTTAGTGCAATGACTAGGAATTTCACATAGTTACAGCTCCAAATTTGGTCTTGGGAAGTCCTATTTTCTATTATATTCTTGATAGCTGTATCATTATAGCTAACCTCTTTCACTAGCATATATAATAGTCTTGTTAAGCATCCTATTCTGAGGAAAATATTCAAATGTGATTTCAAACTTCTTTTTGACGGCAGGAAGCTGTGCATCTAACAGTTAGGGTTATATTTGAAGATCCTGGAGTGCAGGAATTGCTTGTCAAGCTTTATCAGAAAGGTAAAATAGTTTTTAAATTTACTACTATCTGCAGCCCTTATGTTACACTTAGTCTCATGAATCTTATCATATGTACTTTCATGTTAATTATTCTCCTCTCCCACAAATACCAATTTCTTATGAATGCATGGTTTAAATTATTTGGTGTAACAATTATACTGATTGATAATAAGCACTTCTCTGCACTAGTTATTTTCTTCCACCATATATCTGATGCTGCTAGACTCTTTGTTTTTCCTTTGTCATGGGAGTGTGGTTGATTGCATATTGTTCTTTAATATCAAATTATGGGGTGAAATGCTGTGGAAATCAAATTCTCTGCAAGTATCTGCCCTGTAAATCAAGTTACCTCTCAGGAGAAGAATCATTCGTATAGGAATAAATTGCTCAAAAAAGAGAGGTGTTGGTCAGAATACTTTCTTCTGGTGAAATTTATTCTGAACTAGAATTTAGGTCAACTGATCATAGAGGCTGTTTATGTTTTTTTAGCCTCCACATGGAAACTTTTGTTTGATTATTTACACAAGCTGTGATGGGTAGACTACTCAATCCAAGTAGTGGATCAGTGTACCACATCATTTGCATGCAATGATTTCCGTACATGCTAAACAAAAGTAACTAAACTTGTTCTCTGTTTACTTTTAGTTAACATATTTTGCATCTATAGACTTTTTTCCCTTGAATGTTTCAGAATGGTGTGAAGGACAGGTCACAGAGTACCTTGTTGCAACATTTGGCGACTATTTTACTGATGTGAAGATGTAAGTTCAATGTCTTTCATTTTAGGGTCATCCTTCATGTCTTCTCTTTCTCTGCCTCTTAGTTCAGAAAGATTTATATGGTATAAGAATATCAGAACCAGTTCAAACATTTTAAGTTATTAAACTTATCTTTCATGGCGAAATTCGTGGGATTAGTTACATCTCAATATTTTCAAAGCACAATTATAATTAGCTCGGTAGAACCCCCTTGCAATGTTCTTTTTGTATTTACAAAACAAGACTTTCAATGGGCTGTAATAATGTGCCTCAGTCTTCCTCCTATCCTGAAGTTGTAAGCTTGCATTTCAAAACTTCCATTAGCTTGCCTTCAAATTAATTGATTATCAGCATTTTCAGGGTTCTTTACCACATTAAAATCTAAATTACTCATGTTGAAGAATACATTGTCTGATTTAAGCACCACTTCATTCTTTTTGTGTGGTTTGAACTGGAACAGTTATTTCTTAATGATTTTAATTTTGGTAATTAAGGTACATTGAAGAAAGATCATTTAGGAGATTTGTTGAAGCTTGCTTGGAGGAGACAGTAGTTGTTTACATTGATCATCTTCTGACACAGGTTCTTTCTATTTTAAGATAGGAAATAATATCTTCTTCCTCACCTTCTTCTCGAGCATCTTTGAATTCCAGGATAGATCATCCTTAATGTGCTTCTGGTTATTGTAGAGGAATTACATAAAGGAAGAAACTATAGAACGAATGAGGCTTGACGAAGAGGTTATTATGGACTTTTTCAGGGAGTACATAAGCGTCTCTGTAAGTGTTTCTCTCTTTAACAACTTTTTAAATGACAAATGATTCACATTATTTTCTCCCTTTACATTTATTTTTCCTCTTGATCTTGATTTTCTTTGACCTTTGCCACAGAAAGTAGAGAGTAGAATCAGGATATTGAGCGATTTAAGAGAACTTGCTTCAGCGGAGAGCTTGGATACCTTCACACTCATCTATACAAATATTCTTGAACATCAACCTGATTGTCCGGTAAATGCTAATTAACTTTTTGTTTGTTTTTCATTTTTTGGGTTATTCTGTCTGATATTATGACCAAGTAATGCATGAATGTTTTACCAGCTTGCAATAGTATGTTTTGCTAGGGAAAATGTTAATTCTGTTGGAGAGTAATTTGATCTCACTTACTCTCTTCCATTAAAATATGGCTGTGCATACCTATTTATCTCGAATTTAAGAAGCTTTCTTTCCTCTAACAATGACCATTTCTTTCCCCTAACGCAGCCTGAAGTGGTCGAGAAGCTTGTTGGACTGCGAGAAGGCATACCGCGAAAGGATGCAAAAGAGGTACACACCACCCAGTGACATGATTCAGTTGTACAAATTCAAATGACATCCTAAATGAATCAAACTGAAGCCTTTCTTGTGGGTTGTTGGGATGTCAATTAACAACCACATAGCACTAAGATTCACACACAAACATGATCCGGAAGATGAAATATCTCAATACGTTTTAGTTGTGCCTTGAGTCTTACAAACTTAAATGCCTATGGTTATCGTTGCAGGTTGTACAAGAATGCAAAGAAATTTATGAGAATTCACTTGTGGATGGAAACCCTCCAAAAACTGGTTTCGTTTTCCCAAGGGTGAAGTCCTTGTCAGCTTCCAAAGCATCTCTCTGGCGAAAATCAATACTGTCGTAAGTTGCTATAAGTTCAATTACCAAAGTCAGGGATTGCCATTGTAAATTTTGGTTGTAAAACACATGATACGATGATGCATTCTTTTTTGTGATTATTGTTGTTTATGTTTCTTGATAACCCATATTAATTTTAGTTGAGAATGTATTTGTTGACTGAAATTACTAGAAAGTAGGGATTTTTGACAGATGAAGTTCATTATTTATTGGACAAACTTTGAGCAGAACTTTGTGCACTGAGAATTGCTGGGACGCAATTAAATAGAACATTAGTTGCAAAGCAAGGGTAATCATCCTTTGACTAACTGATAAAACTAACAGAGATAATTTTAAGAAAGCTATGGCACTTGTACTATTATTCTTTATTATACCACAACGAAATTAGTAGGGTTATATAATCATAATTTAATTTGAGTATGGAAAAGTATTAAGTTAAAATCTAATCAAATCTAACTTAATCGCTCTATCTTCTTTTTTTTTTAATATAATCTGCATTCAATAAAGGCCAAAAGCCACTGCCCATGCAAATATCTGCATCTGCTATTATGTAATTATGAATACATTCATTCATCCAGAACATTGTCAATAACATTGTTGTCAAAAGTACTTTTTTTAATCACCAAAAGTACTTCCTCGCATTAAAAAGGACGAATTAAAAAAGAATTATATGACATCTAAACATTTTTACATAGGTTTGACTGTACACCTTTTTGATCGCCCAAAAAAACAAAAAAAGACTATACACCTTTTTGCTTTTCGTTTCCTTACAAAGTGTTGTTTTACATGTTTGATTTTTATAAAATATAAACGCAATAATTAAAAATTTTCCTCCAAGGAAAAATAAAGGCAAAAAAAAAAAAAAAGCAATTTATTAAAAATTTATTTTTCAAAATTTTTTAACAATTTATCATTTTATCATTTAAGCTCCAATATGTATCTAAAAAAAAAAACCATGACGAGTTTTTTTAGGCCTTTTACCTTATGTCTATACTTTGAAAAGATGATAAATAATTTCAATGTATACGTGCAAATCCAGTGAACAGCATCATATATAAGTGTCCGTATTGACTATACTTTATGAAGAATATTATTTTATAATCTTAATGAAATTTTTTTATTTTTTCAAAATTCTTTTTGAACTTAATAAAGGCAGACAAAAGATCTCACTAAAAGCCAACAAGTAGCAAACACCTCATGGATTGCATTGTTTTGTGCATTTTGCTTAGTCTAGTCTTATAATTGACGAGGAATTTAAGGAACTAGATAAAAACCCATAAAACAACTATTAGAGAAACAAGTCATCCATTAATTATTTATTTCTCTTGTGAGCTAAGCTTCTTTACCTGCCCCACTTGACCAATTATTAAACCATTTAACACCTGTTTAGTGGGGATCAAGAGTGTATAGTTTATTCACCAAGAAGCTCTTAATCATTGAACTTAATCTGTATATAAACCAACCCTTTTCTTTTCCCTCCTCCCACATTCCAAAACCCCCAAAAAAAAAATGGAAAATCTTCCTCCATTGCTTTACAGGAACCCAAAAAGAAGCTCAAGGCAATCAAGCAGATACCTTGGAGTAAGGAGAAGGCCATGGGGAAGGTATGCAGCAGAGATTAGAAATCCATACACTAAAGAAAGACATTGGTTAGGCACATTTGATACTGCTGAAGAAGCTGCTATTGCATATGATTTATCTTCCATATCTTTTAGTGGCATTGAAAGAGCTCGTACAAATTTTTACTACCCTTTCTTGACTTTACCTTCTCCTCCGCAGTCATTGCCTCCTCCACCTCCCCCACCACCATCACCTGAAATGGAAGAGGGTGGACATGTTAACATGGAGATGAATGGCACTGCCACCCAAGATAATGATGATGATGAATCTATGGTTATTGCTTCTATCTTACAAAGTTTTTGCCAGTCCACTAATTGTAATTCTTTCTAGCCATAAGTTGAATGAGCTTGATACTTCTATTGGTCTTGAAAAAAAAAAGTTACGGTTCTTGGTGCTGTGTGCCATCTGCATTACGAAATACATTAATAAATTCTTGTGCAACCTTAATATCAAGTATTTCCATAAGACAAAAAAGATGAGCAAGGATTCAATCCTTGAACTATTAATCCGACATGATGATGGGACGAGAACTCAGATTGTGGAGAATTATTTGAAGCACATCAACTGAAGGTAGGAGTAGCAGAGTTGACTGTAACATGTTCGAAGTGAGGTTGAACTTTTTACAATCATGTCCATTGATGAGATGCTGCTGGAGACAGGGAAAGAGCTTTATACGTTCTTTATTTGTTTTAAAACGACACATGTAGTCCATATTACAAATGAAAAAAAAATGAAAGTTAATAAAAGAAGAGCACTTACAGTAGCACTTTCACAGTCAAAAATTCTATTTCCTCTTTATATTTTCAATAGTCAACAAATTGAGAGGGTTCCATCCGCTTCAACATTAGCTAATTTTAGCTATTACAGGAGTTAGCAACATTCAATAGTATACAACATATTTCAGTTTACATTCACAAACCAAACTTTTTTGGTCTTAAATAGGTGGAAGAGCCTTGTCGCAGCCCTGGCATTGAGATTTGCTGCTGCTGCTTTGCCCTCTTTTGCCTTTCTTTTGCCTTGCTTTCTCTTTCTGCCTCTGCTTGCTCCTTCCTCAAATTTTCCATTTCCTCTTCCATTGCAGTTTTTTCTTCCTTCTGCTTTTTCTTATGCTCCAACATGGAAGTATCGGATTCCTTCACAGAGAAGAACATTGGTCCCATTTCAGCCAGCCACTGGGGCTCCACTGCAGTAGCGCACTGCATGTACTCCTTTGTTGTCAAAATCAATTCATGATACACCACATAGTCTGGAGTGTAACCTAAACCGTATAGAGCACTACTTGGGTGTAGATGACATGGCATTCCACTCCTACAATTAACATATTCCCCGACACCTTTTAACCTTGCTGCATTGTGGAAATATGCAGAACATACGGCTTTCCGCACAATGTCCCAATCATGTCCACATGAAGTTAAAGGGATTTTCAAGGTTTTGAGAATGTCCAGCAGCTGGGATCTGACTTCTCTAGCCTTCCGTAATCCTTTGACGTGTAAAAAATGGTCATTACACCAGTCTCCACGATACTGGTGCTCTTTCCATTGCAAATAAACATTAAGCAGGGTTAAATGGTCAGATTCAGGAACAAAAAACTTTTCCCTTGCTGCATCACTCTCCTCTGCCCTATCTTTCGGCCTGAAAAAAACAGATGGCACTGAAAGCATTGACACGATTGTCAAAACCTCATTTATACATTCTAGTTCCTCACCCATCAAAAGCATCTTAGCCAGTGGAGGGTCTAAAGGGAACTCAACCATTTTCCAGCCAAGATCAGTTAGGCCACCAACATTGTTAAGTGCGCCCAAGACCCACAGCTGATACATTGAATTAAGGATGTTATCCTGTGGGGGTGGATCCATGAAATCAAAATCTAGCAAATTGTCAATTTTGAGAGACTTGAGCAACAAAACCACATTACCAAGGTTGGTCCTCTGGATCTCTGGCACCTGACTGGGCAGCATTTCATTTAGGTATGCACTTTCAGTATAAAGCCTATAACATGTGCCAGGGCCAGTTCTACCGGCACGTCCAGCACGCTGATCTGCAGCAGCACGGCTGACAGGAAAAACTTGGAGGGCATCCATACCCATCCTAGGATTGTAAACTTTCATTTTACCATACCCAGTGTCAATAACATAAAATATCCCATCCACGGTCAAAGATGTTTCAGCAATGTTAGTGGCAACAATGCATTTGCGTGCACCATCTTCAGCTCTCTGGAATATCTTTGCTTGCAAATCAGCTGGAAGTTGGGAGTATATGGGTAATATCAAGAGTTTAGGTACTGCTTTCTTTGTGGAAGATATGAGTTGTTCTATACGCTCAGCAAGGGCATAGCAAGCTGCTTCAATCTCATCTTGGCCAGTCATGAATATAAGAATATCACCTGGAGGACTGGTAATGTGGATGGTCATTGCTTGCTTCACTGCAGCTTCGACATAATCTTCACAAGGAGTTTTACTGTACAAGGTAGTCACTGGGAATGTTCTCCCAGGGATGTAAAATATTGGAACACTGCAATATATTTAAAACATAATAATGTTAGTATTAGGTAGAGAGAGGATAAAATAATTATATTGAAATACAGCCCCAATTTGATGGCAAAAGGCAAATAAGTTACCTTCCAAAGAAATTTGAAAATTTCTCAGCATTTAAAGTTGCGGATGTCACAATGAGCTTGAAGTCACGACGCTGAGCAACCACCTTTTTCAGTATTCCAAATAGAACATCAGTGCTTAAAGATCTCTCATGTGCTTCATCCATGACTATGACCCTGCAATGATCATATTCAATGAAGTTAAATGCTAGTTTCCACAAAATCTAAGAGAGTTTACAGAAAACATACGAGAGTTCAGCTCAAATAAAAAAATCTACTAGAGTTTATCATAAAACAAGAGACATACCGATATTTGTCAAGATCAGAATCTTTCAGAGTTTCACGCAAAAGCACCCCATCAGTCATATACTGCACGATTGAGTGTATTAGTTTAGAATGTGATTCCTTTATACTAATTGGACTAACCTTGGAAAATAATGAAAAAAAAAAAAGAAATATTCGTCAACCTATAGCTGCAAGCCTATAACAAGTACCCATAACCCACGCATCTATTACCTAATGGTATCTATTAAGAAAAATTAACACTGCAGAGAAAAATATCACTGAAATTAAATCACATAGCCTATTTCTCAGGACACTTGTTTCCTAATTCTCATACTCCTATATTCCATTCAGAGCTTTCCGAATCTTTAGATTTCAAACGATATGTCGAATTCTGAATCTATATATAATATCATGAGTTTTGGTGTTTCCACTGTATGATTCCCATGATTTCCCCTTTACCAGATACACCATTTAAAGAAGGGCCAACATGATGCATCAATGCACATAACAATTCCAGCACCATTGGCAACAAGGGCTTATTAGAAAGTATCAAATAGAATCAAAGGCATATTTTGTAGAACAACTCACCTTAATTATGGTATTTGGCCCAGTCACATCTTCAAAACGAATGGCATAACCAACTTTATCACCCAATTCGGTTTCCATCTCTTCGCTAACTCTTTTTGCAACACTCATGGCTGCCACACGCCTTGGTTGGGTGCAACCCACTATGCCATTTATTGTATACCCGTCTTCATGGAGATACTGTTAGCAAAATCAATGCGTCATATTTTCTAGCTCGTGAGATGCCCATACCTCCAGTATTGGAAACCCATAAAAGCCTTTTTTAAAGATACAATGATGAAGATAAAGCATGGGGTACCTGTGTCAGCTGAGTCGTCTTTCCTGAACCAGTTTCTCCAACAACAACAATCACCTGGTTTTCACGAACCACCTATAATTGCACATTAAGGAAAAAATGAACAATACACGGCCAAAAAGTTTCATATATGCTTGCACCAAAAAAAGGTACAGCCAGTAAGCAACAGACGAAAGAGCACCTATATTATAATTCTTAAGTGCAATGCAACATCATAAAGAAAATAAAAAACCTTGTCACTGGAATTATTTAGTTACATGATGATAATCTACCACATATATAACGCCGTCTTAAACATGCAACCAATTGCTCCAAGAGGAACCAATTCCAACAGATTAAAATACTATGCTAAGCAGGACCAAACAAAATCACCTATAGAAAATTTAGAAAAACAAAAATCAAATAATTCGCCTCAGAAGGCACAGTTGAACATATATATGGCTATCAATTTGTCATGCAATTAAATGAAAAAAAAAAACAAGCATACAGCAACAGAAATCTCAAACCTGTAATAGGTCATCTCGTACAGTATATATGGGCAGATATTGCCGCTGCTCAGCAAGGGTTTTTGACTTTGCAAAATCACTGACAGCTTCCTCTTTTTTCAAATGCTGTGAAAACTTAGCATCTTCCCTAAAATCAACTTCACCTTCTTCGCCCACCACAGCAGTATCAGCATCAATCTAAGATTAACATAAAGAGTCGCAGTTTAGACCCATATCCTGACATTTTAAGAATTTGGAAAAAAAAATTGTGATGTTGAAGTACCACACCTGTTCAGCTGTCTTCTCAACACCAAGAATATCACCAAGTTTTGAGCCGGCAAGCTCCCAAAAACGTTGGCGTGACTTATTCATACTCTGTTTCTCATGAATTTCTCTAACCAGAACAGATCCTTTGCGCGAAATAATGGCCATATCTGATGTGGGATCTTTAATTGGCATGATGGGCTCTGCTTGTTTAGTAAAAACAACTCTCCCATCCAGAAAAGGAGGTTTTGTATCTACCGCATCATATATGACAAAAAGTTTAGCATATGGAAAGAGCAATCATCTATTTGCAGTCTTAGAAATGAAATAAAAAGTCTTGTCACAATGTTCCCTGAAGTCTTACCATGAACAAGGAGAATAACCTTGCGTTCATCCTCATCATCAAACTCAGTCTGCACTTCAGTACCCCTTACAGCTCCAGATCTCAATAGCTGCCGATCCTCCCACTGAGCATTATCAGCAGTAAGCTGAGACAACCTCTTGCTTTGAGCAAGAGTCATTCTGGAGCCATCTCTTCGAACCTATGTAAAAGAAGCCATAATTTGTCAACAGGGAAACTCAACATGCTAGAATTAATAAACAAGTCCTGCATGTCCTTCATGCATTTAGAAGGTCTTGAGTGCAGCTAACCATGTTTGTACTTGCACATATTTCAGAAAAGGGGAAAAATTGCACACAGCTAACAACCAACGGTTGCATATTTCATGCTTCTAAATTCCCTCTAGAGCACTTTGCATATTTTCATGTTATTCATTACATATGATACTGACTAACCAAATATCAACACTGCAAACCAATTAAAACATAGAGATGAAAAAGGGGAAAATAATTTAAGAGGCATTTTAAACATACCAATCTTTTGGCCAATTCTGCCTCTTTTTTCTGGAAAGAAGCCTCATCCCCAAGATAAAATGATGAGCTATCAGCATCAAACATTGTGTTACCTTCTTCTCTGTCATACCTATACAATGGAACTCCATTAGCAAAAATTAAAGTAAAAAATAAACAGTTCAGAAACAAATTGTGAAAAGAAGAACCACAAATACAGAAGGATCAATAAACAAAAAGAACACTGTGGGAGAAATTCTAGATTGCTATCATATAATGGAACCTTTCATTTAAATTCCAAAAGGCCACATAGGTAGCAATCCCTAACAGCCAGGAAAGCAACACCCAAAAGGTAAGAATGAATATAAGTGCGACACAAGATAATCAAGCAAAATCAACCAAAAAAAATAATAGATTTCAGCATCCTGCGACTTATTCCTAGAAAATAAAAGTGAATAGCTTATCCTCAAAAAGCTCATACGCACTCCTATTAAAAAAGCTGGAGCTATTTGCTGAATCAGAGTAATTTGAAAAAAATTACCATGATCGGTCAGAATTGTACTCCATCTCCAAGCGCATGCTTTCAGTGATCTCAGAATGATGTTCCCCAGATGAATAAGGCTTATCTTCCCCTTCTCCCTATACAAATATGAACAGGGAAAGTCACCAACTTACACATATTTGATAGGCAATAGATCAAAGAAGTGCACAGGCACAAACTGAACATAAAGAAGAACTCAATAGATGCAATTCCTTTTTATTTTATAAAAAGAATAAACAAACAAAATAAGGTGAAGCATTAACCAATAATAAATTACCTCTAATGATTGTGACCTTGCAGAGGAGAAAGAAAGTTGAAGTGACTTCTCACCATGTCTGGAACTAGAAGACTTGGCTGAAGGTCCAGAAGCACGTATAGGAACTGGGGAGGGAGCAACGTGATCCCAAGGAGAAGCAGTAGAACCTGTGCATTTCCAAAGATGAAATTGTCTGCCAAAATATTCAAAAGAGAAAACCATAGCTAATTTCAACTTTCCAGAGAAATTACAAATGCTCTACAACATACCAGTAGAAGAAGGAGTACGACCACCCAACCATGGGGAAACTAATCGTGCATCAGGTGAGGCCCCAACAAACATTGGGGAAGGAGAAGGTTGACTGCGTCGACTGCTACTTGGGTGACTATCACGGCGAGGTGTTTCTTCCCATTCCCATCTCCCATCATCCCAGTCTGATCTTCCTGCATGTTCCAAATTCGAATGTTCGGATTAACATAAACAATATCCACATAACCAGCATAGTCAATAGAAAATATACAATTACATCATGTCTTGTAAGCCCAAAATTTATCACTGCTATTGTAGGCAGCAATGGATTGAGGATGGCGATAGGTTATCAGCAGTCTTCATTACAAAGAGAGACTTATACTGTATGCATCATGTCCCAGATTGGTTTAATCCATATCTAATGTCTGATTGTCCTACCACAAACAGAAGACATGATATTTACCTGGTGTCCGCCTTGAGCCTTCATATCGACCATGTTTTCTGCCATAATCTCTACTATATTCCCGTTCATATGAACTGCGTGATTCCCTTCCTTGATTCCACTCTTCACGACCATCACTGTGCCTGTGTTTCATCCTCCTGCTCTCACTCCTATAATCATCCTTATAATCTCTTCTCACACTGCTGTGGTCATCCCTCTCACTCCTATAATCATCCTTATCTCTTCTCAAACTGCTGCGGTCATCCTTCTCACTCCTAGGACTCCTAGATCGAATACTTCGGGAACTCCCAGTAGTGCCAGCAGCATCCTTCTATTCAAAAACACAAGATTATTTACGACAGTATATGAGACATGAAATTACAAACCAAAAGATGTTGCTATATATAATTGCCAATATCCATCAGCTTATGATCAAAAGTACAGTGGCCAGCCTGGACCTCACTCCCAGAAACAAAGATAAAGGGGAGCTAAATAGGAGTATGGGCAGCGATACTAGGACTTCATCCCTCTAAAAATACTAATAGAAAGATTTTTTAGACTAGGCAACCAATCAAAATGAAAATGCAGATTCTTACTGTAAGAGCTACCCAACCTTACAATGAACCATTTAATCCAAACACCAAAGATAGATTGTATGTTATATAAGCAATATAACAGAAGATTGACTTACATCAGATGATTTATTCTCTCTGGAACGATTTCTTTCATGGGCATCACTAACTGATCCTTCTCGCGTCACAGTACTTCCTGCAATTCAAGATTAAATTTGATCAAAGTTAATGAATTTGCACAATTTCATTTAAAAAACAATTACTGCATTCTAAAAAAGTAAGGAAAACAACACAAACCTCCATGACGAGCAGATGTTTCACGATACCGTCTAGAAGTACTGCTTCGCACACCATTAGATGTATTATCATCATCAGTTACAGTCGAAGAATAATCAATCATCTCTCCATCACCAATAGAAGCAGCAGCAGCAACAGAAGTCCTTTCTTTGGGAACCTTAAATGCACCATCACCATTTGTATCAGCATCTCGTTTGGCCTTGGCAAGCAAGTCTAAACCTAAGAGCGATTTTCTTTGAAGAGGAGGCTTGAACTCAACTCGGTCCTTGCCCCCAACAAACAACAAACCTCCTTCTCCATTACTGGTGCTGTTATCCTCTTCCATTTGTCACAATTTTTCTTTAACCTCAAAATCAATCAATCAATCAAGAAACATTAGTATTCAGTAATTCATAGCAGAAGAGAAGAGAAGAAAAGTGTAGTTCTAGGGTTCGTCCCTGTGACAAAGATCAGAGGTAGGGTTTTATCAAAAGATTAAAAAAAAAAAAATCTGAACCGACTCATCTCTTCCTTTCAACTCATTGAAAATAAATATGATGATGATGATGATGATGATGCTACGTCGCAAGTCCAATTTTTTTTTTTTCAACAATTATTTTACATAGTAATTATTTTACATATTTTTGGGGCTAATTCTACAGTTATTTTTTTTTAAACAAAGCAACATATTTTTAGATCCAATTAAAAAATAACACATAGCATATTTAAGTAAAAAAAAAACAAAATATTAAAATAGAAGGTAACCTAACAAGTTACTAGGTGATTTTTAGAAATATTAAAATAATTTTAAAAAAAAAGAAATATTAAAATAATTAAATTTGCATTAAAATCCTATACACCTTAATACTTTGAAAAAAATAAATATAAAATTATGAAAAAATTAAATAAATAGTTAACTTTTTATGAAATCATTATTTTTTATAAATTAAATACTTCCATTTAAAATAATAAAGATAAATAATTTAATTTTTTACAAATAGACTATATATCAAATATTGTAGTGCTTTTTTGTAAGGTTAATAGCTTTTTTTGTAAATTAAATATTTCTATTACAATCAACTATATATCAAACGTAAAAAAACACTTCAATATTTGTTAATTTTTAAAAATATTATTTAATAATATATATTTAGTGATAAAATTATTTAGTATCTATTTTTCCATGAAGTAGATTCACTTTTTGTTAAATAAATGTATTTTTCCTGTAAAGGAACTATAATTTTACATAAAATATGTGAGTTAAAATAATAAAATTTTGCAAATTTGTTTATTTTTATTTATAAAATTTCTTTTAGTCTCACAACTAATTTAAAATTTTAAAATTTCTTTTAAAAGTCTATTATTTGTTATTTTTTTAAAAATATCATTTGATTATATACATTTAAATAATAAAAGTATTTCATATGTGTATATTTCTGTTAAGTGAATTAACTTTTTTTTATTAATTAAGTATGTTTTCTTGTAAAATAATTAATTAACAAAATATAAATATAACTTTAAATTTTTTGTTAAGTAAGTGTATTTTTCTGTAAATGAACTATATTTTTACATAAAACATGTGAGATAAAATAAATAAAATTTTGTGAACTTGTGCATTTTACTTGTAAAATTTATTTATTCTCATAATTAATGTAAATTTTTAAAATTTCATTTAAAAACTCCATTTTTTGTTGATTATATACATGTTAAAATTTGATAATTATATATATATATACACATATATATATGAGTAAATTCACTTTTTCGTTAAATAAGTATGTTTTCTTGTAAACTAATTCATTAACAAAATATAAACATAATTTTACATAAAATATACAAGATAAGTATTAAGTTTTTGTGAAGTTGTGCATTTTTTATAAAATTTAATTTAATTTATACCTTATTTCATTTCATAAATTCTTTAATGAAATTATTGCATGTAGGTAATTTTTTTGTAATAAGATAAATTACCATTATTTTATACAAGAATTATAATACAAACATAAATTTTCATGAAACACTAATATCTTTTTGTAAAATAATGGTTATTTTTAGTAAAATAAACTAATAAAAAAATGAATGCCATTCCACATAAAATATATGAGATAAAATGTGAAATTTTATAAAACTATAAGTTTTTCATAAAATTGATTTTTCTCACAAACATAAATTTTAGGATTTAATTACATAATGTTCATGTTTTTCTTTAAATATTCATTTGAAACTAAAAAAAATACAATTTTATTATTATATATTTTATATCACTTAATAAAAATTTATAGAATTCAAATTTTTATAAAATTATACTTATTTGTCTTAAAATATTTAAAGGATTAGTAATATTTTTATTGAAGTATTTTTATATATTTTTGGTGTTTGCTTTTCTATAGTGTCACTATTAGAATTTGTATAATAGAAATTTGCTAATGACCAAACTTTTAGTTCCTGAAATTCTTCGATTAGCTTGATCCTACGAGATAAATAAATTATTGTTCTATTAAAAAGATTGAATATCGCTGAATGGTGAAATGAAAGACTCAAAACTGATGGAATAGTTTTGTGTGAAGATATTGTTGCCCAATTGCTAGAGAAAGTGGAAAACAATTTCAAGAGAGCAAAAATCATTCCTTAGTCAAAGAGTTTGAGTTTATACAAAATCATTTATACTTAACTATTTTCTTATTAAATAATACATGTTACATGCTTTTAATCACCCTAATTTTTGGGTTTAATAGCAATGTATATACATATGCATCCATCAATTCAAATAAAAATAAAGTAGGAAAAATAATATAAATCTAACCCTAATCTAATAAAAAATCTAGTAAAATATAAGTTAGCGAACAACAATATCGACATTATTTGTTAAAATTTGATTATATACATGTTAATGATACAAAGTATTTACTTTCAAGTAAATTAACTTTTTTGTTAAGTAAGCATGTTTTTTTTTTAAATAATTAATTAAAAAAATATAAACACAACTTTACATAATACATGCGAGATAAGTATTAAATTTTTTAAAGTTTTTATTTTCACACAATCAATATAAAATTAAAATAAATTTAATCTTATTTTATTTCGTGAATTGTTAATGACAATTAACACATTTATGTTATTTAGCATCTAATAAGATAAATTTTTTTTATTAGATTTATCGTATAAATATATATTTTTCACAAAATACCATTATCTTTTTTAAAAATAATGGTTACTTTTGTAAAATAGATTAATGAACAACATAAATCATTTCACATAAAATGTATGAGCTAAAAAGTGAAATTTTATAAAATTATAATTTTTTCATAAGATTTATTAACATATAATATTTTGGGATTTTATGACATCCTATGTTTGATATCTCTAAACATTAATTTGAAAATATGAAAATATAATTTTATTATTATATTTATGTATCATTTAATAAAAATGTTATAAATTTTAAATTTTCATAAAATTATACTTCTTTATCTTAAAATATTTGAAGGTGTAGTAGGATTTTATTGGATTATTTGTAATATATAATTGGTATTTGCTTTTGTATATTGTTTGTATTGGAATTTGAGTAACAAAAATTTGCTAATAACCAAACTTTTAGTTTGTGAAATTCTTCAATTAGCAAGATCCTACAAAATAAATAATAATAATATTGATGAATCATTTATTAAAAAGCAAAATCTTAGTGATATAAATTACTGATGGAAATTTTTGTCACAAAATTATAACGGATTAATAGCGGACTCATGATAGAAATTTTGGTAAACAACTTTACTAGTCACATAAGTTAAATCGGTCAATAAAATCATCTGGATATAATAAGAAAAAATAATGACCGATTTTGTGACAGATTTGTAATGGTTTTTTAATAAATTTAATGCCAGATATCAAATCGATCGCTAAAATTAAATCAAAAATTTGCGTAAAACTATTAATGACAGATTTGAGATAGATTGGTAACAAAATTAGTGATGGAATCTAGCCACTAATTTCAAATAAATTTATTCCTTAAAAAATATTTTATGACGGACTTAACTTCCATAGGTAATTAATATTATTTTAATTATTAACTTATTAATCCAATTTTATAAGATAAGGTAATTAAATTTTCTTAATGTATATATAATATATATTTTACATGGCACTAATTATATATAATGTCTCGAAAAATTAGTAATTTTATTCATCTCTTTTAGTTATAATTGAATTTTTTGAAATTTAGAATAGTTTGAACTACGTACTTTTGGTTCAGGTTATAATATGTATAATCCTCACAGGAGAACATTTGTTCCTCATTTCACAGCTGTTTCCATTTCCCACTTGTTGACGCCATTATTTTTCCTTTTCAGAAATTGAAATGTTCTCATAGTAATTATGCAAGAGTTTTGACTGCTGCTTGTTTCTTGTTTACTTCTTCTTGTTATTTCTTCTTTTCCTTCAACGACGCTGTCTTCTTTGTATTCTTGATTAAGGAGGTTTCTCTTTGATTTAAGCATGGGTATAAAAACGACACCTTTGCCATCACTCTTCTCTTACACTCCCCCTCCCTTCTTTTCCTTCAAACCATAGCTTTGTTCCTTTTTAACTTTTCATTTGTTGATCTATGCATCTACAATTTTACATCATCCTTATGGTTGTAGTTTTTAGTTCATCAGTTAATATTATTTCTCCTCAATGAATGAGTTTGTTTAAGCTTGGTATGCTTATTATTTCTATATTACAACAATTTTATGGTAATGAACAATATTTACTAAATCTTTTTTTTTTTTGTAGTAACCTCAATACTTTTTGGAAGCTGTAATATAAATTTTTAAAAAATAACATAATGTATAAATAGTGCACACTTTGAAATTGAATTTGATTAATAACTTCTTTCACAAAATAATAGCATTAAATTAAACAATTTTTACTTAACTTGGAAGTAGATGTAAGTTTTGTATTCTCCCACATATGCATCAATGTATGTGATTGCATCATCATTGCATTCTGGTTAATTTAAAATATTATAATGTTCAATAAATAATAACAACTATTTTAAAATGATTGAATTAGCAAT
>CATIWM010037046.1:0-13812 GCA_949671775.1 Mallotus repandus | reverse complement strand
CCAAAATTGTGATTAATTTTTTATTTTTTATTTTTTATTTTAATATTATTAATATTATTATTATTATTATTATTATTATTATTATTGTTGTTATTATTATTATTATTATTATTATTATTTTACTTTATTATTATTATTATTATTAAATGTGAGGGTAAAAGGTGAAAAAAAATTTTGGTATGTGTGCTGGTTTCCGTTCCGCTACTGGAAGTAGCGAAATGCCTCCTTTCTGCGTGTTGCGTCCCATCTAGTACTAAAAGTAGCATTTTGACCTGAATTAATTTTGTTTTCTTGCAATTCCGCTACTGGGAGTAGCGTTTTGGGTTTTTTTAATCAAAAAAATAAAAGTACCACAAAACAAGAATAACTTTCAAAACTACCATAAATTGGTAAATAATTTTTTTTTTACCATAAAATGGTAAATAACCTGCTTGCAAGACTCTTCAGATTGCCCAGAATCAATCACCAATAGTCTCCACAAGAACTGCCTTTAGCATGAAAATGGTGAAAACAACGAGTATCTCCAATGATGATTTCACGATCAGCAATCTTGGAGATAAGCTTGGCAGCAACATTGCAGTCTCCACAAACATGAAGATTTTGGTGATTCTAATTGGAGTGTCAGGCTTGGTGTTTATAATAGCAGAATCAGTCTCAGGCATGTATACCAGTTCGTTCAATTTCCCAACTAATACATCTAACTTTTAATAAATCTCCTTTGATTGAGGATGTGACTGGTCACCAACAAGAAATGTACGAACACTGTTATTGAGCTTGATGTTACTAATACCAGGTAATTTCTTGATTACCTTTCTCTGCATGATTAATCTGGCAATTCCAATCTACTCACAACATTCGAGTCCGAAAAGTGTAGACATAAAGAAAGATAATGAACTTATTATGATTTATGGATTAGGATGGTTTGTGTTATTGCCAGTGCTCTAGCCTCTAGATATTTGTTTTTCATTAGGGAATTGCCATTATTTTGCTCTTTTTGTCCACTTCCTAGGTTTTAACTAGATTCTTTCTAAAAACATGTTTTTCCATTGTTTTGTTTTTTCTGTTATTGATGACAGTAATTATTATGTTGTCAAGAGCTGTTCTAGATATTGTTATTTGATATATTTTTTTGTATGGTGAAGTTGAATTTCGGTAAAACAAAAAAAAATTACATGTGTATGGTGGAGAATAATTTTGCCAAAATTAAAGCTTCTTAATTAAGTATATTTGTTATATATTGTTATGTATTTTTGTACTATAAATACGTGAACAAAAGACTGAAAATCATGCAATGAGATTTGCCCGCAATTTAATACATTTCTTGTCTTATTATTTCCTTTCCTTCCTCTGATTTTCCTTACAAATGGTATCAGAGCAAACAAAATTTTTTCTTTGATCCTTGAGAAGTTGTGAGTAAAAAAAATTAGGAAACTCTTTCTTAAACCTTAAATATTCAAACAAAATGAGAGTACGTGAGAGATGGTTACAAGCTGCAGTAACATCTCAGGCTCAGCTCCTCCTATTTTCACAAGAGAAAATTATAATGTTTAGTCTGTTAAAATGCTAGCATACCTTAAGGGTTTGCTACTTAAGAAGCAGTAAAAAAGAAATGCAGATTGACTTGCCAGTAAATCCAACTCTTAATCAAATAAAGACTTATGAAGAAAGATTTTTTAGAAAATTAAGAGCTTTGAGTACCCTCCATGCAGCTGTTGATGAAACCATTTTCACAAGAATAATGGCTTGTGAAACTGCCAAGCAAGTGTGGGATAAGTTGAAAATGGAGTTCCAAGGGAGTGATAAAACAAAACAGATGCAGCTCTTTAATTTGAGAAAGGAATTTGAGCTTCTCATAATGAAAGAGATTGAGAATGCAAAGACTTACATTGATAGAGTCATAAAGGTAGTAAACTAGTTCGGGCTAAAGGAAGAAGAGTTGCTAGAATAAAATTACAGAGAAGGTGATGGTGACTCTACCAGAGAGGTTTGAAGCAAAAATTTCCTCTCTTTGGGATGCTTGGGACTTATCCACACTCACACTTACTGAGCTTATAAATGCTCTACAAGCTATTGAGCAAAGAAAAGCATTTAGGGAGGAAGAGAAGCCAATAAAGGGGCTCTTGTAGCTTCTCAAAGCTCTAAGTTACAAGCTGAGTCTAGTAGGAAAAGAAGTTTTAACAGAAAGAATAGAAAGGAGAAGAAATATCAGCAAGGAAATAGAAGAAGAACGAAAGTGAAGTATCCACCATGTCCTTATTGTAAAAAGACTAATCATAGTGAAGATTATAGTTGGAGAAGACCAGGAGTTCAATGTAAGGGTTATAAACAATTTAGGTACATTGAGAGGTTCTGTCCAATTAATAATCACCAGCAGCCTTAAGCAAAACTAGCTCAAGTCAATGAAGGTACTCAGGATTAAGAAGAGAAGTTATTTACTGCTACGGTTGTTGAAGAATGTTTAGTAACAGCTCAAAATCCTAATGAATAGCTCATTGACAATGGATGCACACATCATATGACTTCAAGATTGTAGAGCTTTAAGACTTTGGATAAGAATTATTGTTCCAAAGTGAGGATTGGAGATGGCAGATTAGTTGATGTCAAAGGGAAGGGCTCTGTGTTGGTGCAGACACATTCAGGTACAAAGTTGATTACTGATGTTTTATTTGTACCCAGAATCACATACAATTTGCTAAGCGTTGGTCAATTGCTTGATAAGAACTACAATTTGATCTTTAAAAATAAAAGGTGTGAATTTTTTGATCCAGACGGTGTTAAACTTTTTGCTGTCAAAATGAGAAATATAAGTTTTTCTTTTGAATGGGATCAAACAAAAATTCAAGCTCTCACTACTATAGTAGGTGAAAATGTTCTTTGGCATAAAAGGCTTAGTCATACAAGTTATTTTTCTATGAAGCTTCTTCAAAGTAAAAGCATGGTGGTTGATATGCCTTCTGTACAAGAGAATATTACTGTGTGTGATGTCTATCAATTTGGAAAATTAAGTAAGATGTCATTTCCTATTAATCAAGATTGGAGAGCTAATAAGAAGTTGCAGCTAGTTCATACAAATATATGTGGACCTATAAGTGTTGGTTTATATGGTGAAAGCAAATATTTTCTTCTCTTTATTGATGATTATACTAGGTCTTGCTGGGTTTATTTTCTTTAAAAAAAATCAGAGGTGTTCATTATGTTTCAAAAATTTAAAGCAGCAGTGAAGAATCATAGTGCCAAGTTAATTAAGATTTTAAGGTCTGATAATGGCACATAATACACATCTCATGAATTTGAAGCTTTTTTACAAAAGTCAGGCATCCATCATAAATTAACAATCACTTATACACCTCAACAAAATGGTATAAGTGAAAGGAAAAATAGGTCAGTCATGAACATGTCAAGATGCTTACTATTTGAGAAGGAAATGCTAAAGCAATTGTGGGAAGAAGCGGTAAATATAGTAGTTTATTTGCAAAATAGGCTTCCTACCAAAGCTTTAAATGATAAAACTCCTTATGAGGCTTGGTTTGGAGTTAAAGCATTTGTTGCTCATCTCAAAGTCTTTGGCAATCTCTATTATTCTCTTGTTCCTCAATCCAAGAGAGACAGGCTTGATAAAATAGCTAATGTTGGAGTATTTCTAGGGTACAATAGTTCCTCTAAAGGTTATAGAATTTTAAATCTTATAACTCAACAGGTGTATGTTAGCAGAAGTGTGATGGTTGATGAAAATGTTGCTTGGAATTGGGAATAAGGTAAACCAAGTTCCTTTCAATAGGTATCCAATTTTGGAGACCTGGATGAAATGTGGCATTGTTTGAACCTCAAGATGTTGACTCAACTTAGAAGCATCCTGAATGGAGAGCGGCTATGGAGGAGGATTTGAAGATGATCTATAAGAATGAAACTTGGAAGCTTATAGACAGAACTTATAACAAGAATGTCATTGGAGTAAAGTGGGTGTTCAAGCTCAAGTACAATGCAGATGGCTCCATCAACAAGCATAAAGCAAGATTTGTAGTAAAAGGGTATGCTCTGCAAATTGGAATAGATTTTACTGAGTCTTTTGCACCTATAGTAAGAATTGACACAATTAGACTGCTTTTAGCTATCTCAGTTCATAAAGGATGGAAAGTATTTCAGATGGATGTAAAGTCAACCTTCTTGAATGGAGTTTTAAAAGAGGATATTTACGTTAAGCAGCCAAAAGGGTTCATAAGCAAAGATAAGCCTGATAAACTATTTTTGCTAAATAAAGTGCTTTATAGCTTGAAACAGGCCCCAAAAGCCTAGTATTCCAGAATTGATGATTATTCGTTGAAGCTGGGCTTTATGAGAAGCTATAATGAAGCAACTTTATATATGAAGCATGGAAATCAGGAGATTTTAATAGTTTATGTTTTTGTAGATGACATTTTAGTGATTGGAAGCAATGATAATGTTGTGAGGCAATTTAAAATGAAGATGAGGGAGGTTTTTAAAATAAATGATCTTGGAGAGATGTCTTACTTTCTTGGCATTGAGATTAAGCAAACTTCAAAAGGAATTTTCATTTCTCAAAGGAAGTATATTAGTGAAATTCTTAAGAAGTTTGAAAATGAAAATAGCAATTTTATGAGCACACCTGCTATCCAAGGAGAAAAGTTAAAGAAAGAAGATGGTTCTAGTCCTTTTAATGCATCAATCTACAGAAGCTTGGTTTGGTGTCGATTGTATCTATGTGGAACTAGACCAGATATTATGATTGCCACTAGTGTGCTATCAAGATTTATATATTCACCTACATAATTGCATTTCAAAGCTGCTAAAAAGGTTTTAAGGTACACTCAGAGTACCATTGATTTTGGGATCTTCTACATAAAGTCTACAGCCTTCGATCTTGTAGGTTTCACTAATAGTGACTGGGCAGGATCTCAAGATGATATAAAGAGCACCTCAAGCTATTATTTCACCTTTGGTTCTGGCGTGTTTTGCTAGAGTTCAAAAAAACAAATTAGTGTAGCTCAGTCAATAGTAGAAGCTAAGTACATTTCTACCTTAGCTGCTATCAACTAGGTTTTGTGGATAAGGAAAATTCTTGAAGATTTAATGTTCAAGCAATCCAAACCAACAATTATTCAATGCGACAATAAGTCAGCTATTGCTATGGTGAAAAATCCAGTGTTCTATGGAAAAACTAAGCATATTAAGATTAAATCTCATGCTATTAGAGAGGCTGAATGAGAAGAGGAGGTTCAGTTAATGCATTGTGATGCTAAGGATTAGTTAGCTGACATTTCACTAAAGGATTGTATAAGTCAATATTTGAAATCTAAGAGAAAAGTTAGGAGTTTGTAACAACTCTTACATCAAGGAGGAGTGATGACAGTAATTATTATGTTGTCAAGAGCTGTTCTAGATATTGTTATTTGATATATTTGTTTGTATGGTGAAGCTGAATTTTGGTAAAACAAAAAAAATATATTACGTGTGTATGGTGGAGAATAACTTTGCCAAGATTAAAGCTTCTTAATTAAATATATTTGTTATATATTGTTATAAGTTGTTACGTATTTTTGTACTATAAATACGTGAACAAATGAATGAAAATCATGCTGCGAGATTTGCCTGTAATTTAATATATTTATTCTTTTATTATTTCTTTTCCTTCCTCTGATTTTCCTAACAATCTTAGAACTGTTTTGGAAGAAATTTCTCATTTAGAAATAGAGAATCAGTTAGAGGGAATCTAGTTTGAATTTATAAACAGAGGCAAACAGGGCAGCAGATCGGGCTTCAAAGTATGAGTTCTTACTGCATAATGGAGCTATTTAGAATTCAGTCCCAAAAGAGTTCTTTCACATTTTAAAAACTGATATGGAGCAAAGTACATGATTTTGTTGTTCTTGTGTAGCCTTTCTTTATTTTATTTCTATTTTGCTTAGGATTGTCGTTGTGGTTCTTTTTTAGATAGCTTTTTAATGTTCTCTCTTTTTTAGCCTAGCTGGTACGCTGGTTAGAATTTTTAGAGGTTACTACTGTAGTAATTCCTCTGTTAGCTGCTGTCTGATAGCAGTGCTTGTATTTTGGTCTTTTTGTATCTCTAGCTCTGCTAGAGTTTTCTTTGGGTTTCTCAATAAAACTCAAATTCTCAAAAAAAAAAAAAGAAGATAAGGTATTCATATTTCTTTGGGAATCAACTCTAAACTGTGCTATGAAAGAAAAAGAGAAAATGGATGATAGAAGAATAAACCAATATTTGTTCATATAATGTAAATGTTATCTGTAAACCAATATTGTTGGGCGTGCATCATTTTTTCTTAGTTACATATGCCTTTTTGTTGCACAAAATATTTCATGGGGATGTCTTGATTCTAATGGATGGAAGTATCTTCTTTTTTCATTTAAATTCAACTGAAAAGAACCAGAAAAAGATTTTGGTTGTGCAGCCTCACAAAGAAAAGGATGAAACGATGAAAGCCTGATGTGGATCAAATGGCCTTGGCGTACATGGATGGGTTTGATAGAGTCCAAGTGCGCAAGTGGGCTTCAACGGGCCATAACTCCTAGCACAGGATGAACTGGGGGACCTACAAGAAATCAAATCGAAGATAATTCAGAGATCTACAATGGGTGCAACAGGCTACGCCTGTTGCTCACCAACTTTGTCCTCTAATTCGATCGTTTTGGGCCTCAAATTTCCATTTAAAGTTTTAGTTCGTGTTTTGTTTATTTTTGGGATATTTTTGGGATATTTTCGGTATTTTGCTTCTCTGTTTTAGGATTTTTGTTTGTAGCCCTATTTATTTATCTTTTTCATTGTTATGGGATAGCTTCCATTTTTTAATAATCAGAGATTATTTTTATCCCAAATTGAGTGCGATTTGGATGCCTAACTCCTAGTAGTTGTGCGCAATTCAATAGGTTTTAGAGGATTGTTTGGCGGTAATCGTGCGCGATTCAACGCCTAGCAATATATCTATTTCGTTTTTGTAAGCTTCCGCTACGTCAAAGCCTTTCATGAAGCATCTAATAAGTTGGCACAACGAGAATCAACTTTTATTTTAATAATATTGCTTATTATACTGCATGACATCACATGGTCAGGCAGAACGACTTCTTGATTCAGCAAAATAAATGGAAGATTCTATTATTGTTAAATTAAGGTCCAAACTTTGGGTGAAATGGAAGATTCTATTACAGTCACCTTACTTTTGCTTGAAGAATGGAGCTTCACACCAAAATGCCTTGAGCCATTTTAGGTGTTTTCTACTATTCAATTATGAGGCACATCTTCTTTTATTTTCTTTCCAACGTGGGACTCTCTCCCATATACTTCAACAATATCTCAGGTGTCCCATTATTTCAATAATAAGTGGCATATCTCAGTTGTTCGCACTGAAATAATTGCATTGCTGCTATTGCTACTAGTAACTGCATGTGAAAATAAAACACAGAGATAGCCTCACTTGTAGGCACATGTACAACCATAGTAAGCTTGAATCACTAGATCTTGAATGTAGTTTGGTCATGTTGACCTGACATAGAGTGAGCTCACTTCCATTGCATTTATTTATTTATTTTTGCCCGAGACTGAAAGATTACAGTTTTGTTGAAAACTTAAAAGAAATAAGGAAAATTTAGTTAAGTCTAGAAACCATGGCTATTAGGACATGTATATCATCTCAATTTTGATAGATAAATTGTGTTAAAAAAAAAACCTAATCATGTTCCTATTTAACATCTAAGTTTCATCCTATGTTAACTCAAATTCTTATTATATGCTCTGTTGATTTGATTGGAACTTTTAGGAGAATGGGTAACCCTAACATATGACCACAGGGGATAAGACCATAGAGTAGATGATTCTTCTAAGGGCAATAATAATGGTTTAGACAGCATGTTGATTTGGAATTGGTTGTCCCTCACACTTCTGTATTTCTAAAATTTATACCTTTTCCTTGGCCAGCTCTCGGAGGCGTGAAGTGAGCAGAGTGGAATTACTTCTCTAGGTTAGGGCATTTTGCGTGGCCGTAGGTGCTCTAATTGCAGGTGCGTCCCTAGCTAAATATGAAGTTGACGTCTATATTACCATGACTCCATATATGTATGTGAGCTTCTTGGACTCCCTGGACTTCTGACCAGTGCTTTGATAACATTAGTGAAATTTTTTTGGGTATATGGTATACTAAATTATTTATAGGCAGAGCCTTAACAACTAACAAAATTATGAACTCATAAAAATATTAGTAGATTATAGATATGTATAGCAGAGTTTTATGTTGTATTTAACTTTTCATATTTATCTTTGTAACAACTGATTGCAATATATATACACAAGGTGTGCCTCATATTGGGGTATTGCAAAACACCCATTTTCATGGTATTAGAGCAGTATTAAAAAAAATGTTGTTATTAATTATGACTTCTCATTCTTCATCCTCTTCTTCTTCTTTGTCTTCTTCCTCCACAGAAACTATAAATAATACAATTTCTTCTTCTTCAACTATTTTCAATGTCAACAATATTAAGAATCATATTCCTGAAGTTCTTGATTTCTTAAATTATCTTGTTTGGAAAACCTTATTTATTAACATCCTTCATTGTCATCAAGTTTACAATCATATTGATGGTTCTTCCTCTTGTCCTTCAAGCACACTCATAGATGCAAATGGAAATGTATCATCTAATCCAGCATATCTTCTTTGGAAATAGGTCGACTATATTGTTCTCTCTTGGCTACATGCCACAATCTCTTCTGAAATCCTCAAACAAGTCCTATGACCTGGTGAATCTTTAACTGCTTATGAAACATGGTGTCAAATTGAAACTCTTTTTCATGATCACATTAATGCAAAGTATCTTTAACTAAAACTTAGTTTCAATGAAGCATCCAACGACAACCGCTCAATGGTAGATTACTTGAATAATGTCAATTCTATATCAGACCCTCTTTCCTCTATTGGTCATGCTATTGCCAAACGTGATATCATTCTTTAGATTCTTGATGGCCTTCCTTCTGAATATTCTGATGTGGTTACAGTAATGTTAGCAAGACAACCTCTTCCAACTTTCCTTGAGTTGCGTTCATTCTTGTTGTCTCATGAAAGTTGAATCCAAGAAAATCAAAGTTTGAATTCGATTGACAACTCATAGGCCTTCCTTGTATCAAGGGGGAGAAGTACTTACAATCGTGGTGGCTGGCGAGGTAATACTACCTGGGTGGACGACAAGCGGGTTCGAGAAATAATTATTTTGGGGGCAGGAATCAAGATTTTAGAAATAATTCTCGACCTCCATCTCATTCAGCGGGCCGTGGATCATATTCTCACTGTCGGCATAACTTTTCTAGTTTTTCTCCAAGATAACCATGGACTACTACCTCTCAAATCTCTTATGGATCGTCTCATCCTCATTCAACTAGCTCAATATTGGGTGAAGCTCCTGTTTAGTGCCAATTATATGATGGTTTCTATCATGTGGCCAAGAATTAAGTATGTATTGAGGCTGCAACTTTCTGCAGCATTGTTGCACTATTTTTGCTACATGCTCATTTGAGGAAGGTTTTTCTAGTTGCAGGTATATTTGGCATGAATTTGAAGTCCTATCTTAAAAGCATGTGGTATGTTCATCCGAAAGCTTAGACATCTTATCCTAAAGTATTTTCATTTCTGGTTCTTTTGAATGTGATTCGTGGTGCCATTCCCTTTTTTATACAGTTTGCCTTTTGGCTGACAACAGCCGGGATAATTTTCTGTGTTGTTGTGTCATTTTTTTCTGATGTTTTGGTATCTCAAGGCTAGGAAAATACTTTAACTTCACAACTGTTCGAGTTTTTTTTCTACTGGATTAATTTTCCTTATTTGTGTTGGGAATTCTGAAAATAAGAACAAAGAATTTTAGCAAAAACAAAGAATAACAGTAAACTAAATATTGAAGAATTGAATTAGAAATAACAAAGATGTAATCTGCAGAAAAATCAAAGTGATTTTCTACTATTTATTCAAAAACTGATGGTGCCTTTTTATAGGCTTATAATAAATTAAAAAAGCTAAAAACTCTCAACAAATAATCAGATTTTATTGCCACTAACTATTACTAACTGAAACAGAAATTTAAGGAGCAAAAGACTGACACTAACACAAACTTATTTGACTAAATCAAACACATGTTATTTTGAATCAACTTCAACACTCCCCTTTGATTCAAAATTGCATACTCCAACTCTTGTTCTAAAATAGACATGTTTATCACGAGGAAGTTTATTTGTAAAGATGTCAGCAAGTTGCCCATTAGTGCTGTAATACTTTAACTGAACCTAACCTCCAGCTACCAGCACATGAACGAAGTGGATTCGAATGTCAATATGCTTTGTTCTGGCATGGAATGCTGGATTCTCACCCATTACAATAGTTGCTTTGTTGTCACATAATATCTCAGTTGCACTTTTATGTTAGCTAAAATAAGCAAGTAAGTGTCTGAGCCACATAGCTCCTGAAGTTGCAGCAGCATATTCAGCTTCAAATGTTGACAAAGCTATGGATGCTTACTTCTCAGAACTCCAGGTGATAGCTCCAGACCCAAGATGAAAAATGCCGCCTGAAGTGCTCTTCCTATCCTCTATAGAACCTGCCTAATCACTGTCTGAGTAACCTAACAAATAAAAATCTGAATTTGTAGCATACCAAAGCCCATAATTATTATAATGCAAACTAGCATAGTCATTTAGGGTAGTTATGTTTTATATTTTCTTTGTTTTATCTATGTTTGTTCAATCATTGCACTATTTTTCTTTATCTTTGCTGTTCTTACTTCAATTTTGTGTCTTGTAGGTTTTCTTGAGCTTAATCCATACATAGAAGTGCATTTGAGAAATTTGTTCCAAAAAGGGTTTGAGAAATGCAAGGGAAGAAACAACAGAAGAGTGCCAACTTAGCAAATTCATACCGAGTCATAACAGTCACCAGTTATGCCGACTCATCACAAGAGAGGTCGAGTCATGACCTGCAGATGAGACGCGTGCCGAGAGCATTCAAGGGTTTTATTAATACAATCTTTTCTCCTTTGTTTCTCTTATTTTAGTTACTTAATGCTTGTAATACTTCTTTGTTGTTCTTTGATATTGAACACTATGTATTTTTGGTAAATCTTTGCTTGTAGAATTACAATGATGAATTAATTTAAGAACTATATTTTTATCTTTCACTATTTAAGATTTAATTTCAATTAAGTGCAAATTGTGTTACATATGCTTGATCACCATATGTGACCTGTTAATCAATTATTCATAATGAGAATTGGGATAATTTGGTGGAAATATAATTGAAGTTACTTAAAGGTTAGAATCATACTTGGAGACAAGAAATTCACTTTAAGGGAATAAAGAATTAGCATGGAACTTGATGGTTTTTATTTATCTCTATAATTTCATGAGAATGTATGTGGACTTTAAGTAAAAATACCCTTGATAGATAATGAGAATTGCTTTTAAGGATTGTTGGCTAATTTCTCCAATCAATACATACTTATTTATATGACTGTTAACTTTTAGAGTTCTTAATTGAATCTGAATTGTAATTCTCACATACATTGTTTTAATATATTGTTAGTATATCCAATTTAATTAGAGTAGTTAGTAATTTAATAATTTTAGGTTAGTAAGAACAAGTTAATACTATTTTAATATCATCTTACCTACCCATCTTAGTATTTATCCGATTAATACAAAATCTACTCTGAATTCCCCAATGTTCGACACCCTACTTGCTCTATACTAAGTCTTGGAGACTAGGGTATTAAATTGACCCACATCAAATTTTGGCGCCGTTGCCGGGGAATTTGTTAGTAATTTTTATTAACTTAGGATAGAGAAAAGTTATTTTAGAATTTAATTTTTGTATTTTCTTAATTTTGATTTTTGATTCTTTATGATGCTTACTAAAAGTGCTAGTGATAATACTCTTTTTTTTTTTATCTTGAAATTGAATTGACTTTATGTTCTTTACGTAGAGAACAAAGACATAGAAGAGTGAATCAAAGGGAATTGGACAATATGGCTGAAACGAAAAAAAGAATGTTAGGTGATTTTGCCATGCCCGGCATCTCAAGCAGTTTTGGTGGGATAGTGGCCCCAACCATTGCTAATAATAACTTCAAAATTAAGCCAAGCATCATTCAAATGGTTCAAAACAATCAATTTGGACGTTTATAAGGAGAATATCCTTATGCTTACATATTGACTTTCCTTAATATGTGCAACCTTCAAAATAAATGGTATGAAAAATGATGCAATAAGGCTTAGACTTTTCCTATTTTCGGTCAAGGATAAAGCACATCTTTGGCTTGCTAGTTTGCCTAGTGAGTCAATCATAACATGGGACCAATTGAAGCAGGCATTCCTGCATAAATATTTTCCACCACATAAGATGACCAAGTTTCGCAATGAGATCGCAACTTTTAAGCAAATTAGAAGTGAGACAATCTATGCAGCTTGGGAGAGGTTCAAAGAACTTCAAAGGAAATGCCCTCATCATAGATTATCAGATTGGATGATCCCCCAAATTTTCTATAACGGATTGACAGATGAGAATAGGAATATTGTTAATGCAGCTTCAAGTGGAAAATGGATGGATAAAACGGCTATGGAGGCTGTACCTTTGCTTGAGGAACTTGCATCTCAAGGATACATAGGTGATAAACCAATAATGGCAAGAGCAAAAGGAGTTTGGAACTTGGCACTATTAATCTATTGAATGCAAAGGTAGATGCTCTTACTAAGTTGGTAAGTAAAACTCAAATTAATTATGTACAAAGTTCTAACATTGATTATGAGTTGTGTGGGGGATCTCATTCATATTCCCAATGTAATGTTAGTACTAATGAGTCATGTTCAAGGAGCTTTTAATCAAAGAATGAGGCTTAACTCCAACAATTATAACCCCCAGTGGAGGAACCACCTTGGATTCTCATGGTCAAACCCGTCCTCTCAATTAAACCCTCCATATAACCCAAACACCAAACCCTAAAACCCACCAGGAGTCCTCATGAAGCAACAAGCCTTTAATCCTACACATCCTAAACCCAACCTTCAAGCTCTTTTGGAGCAATTTGGCAACCAATAAATGACCCTCAACAAACAAAATGAGGAGTAACTTAAGCAACTAAACTCTAAACTTGAATAACTTGCTACTCATAACTGCATCATTGAAATCCAAATTGCTCAACAAGCCTCTACTTCTAACACTAAACCTTTGGGAAATCTTCTTAGCCAAGCAATCACTTTAAGGAGTGGTAAGGAGATTTAGAGGGGTCTTAGTAAGAATAAAAGAGTGGTTGATGATGATGATGCGGTAGAAATTGGAGAAGTGGATGTTAGTAGTAAAAATGATGATGGGGGTTCGAACAAAGGTAAAAAGGGAGATGTCATACCATCCAAAGAAGATGAAAACACTACCTTTTCCTCAAACGTTTATAAAGCGGAGCTTGGATAAACAATTTGGAAAATTCCTTAATTATCTTAAGGAAATCACCATCGCCGTACCATTTATGGATGACATTAGAGATATGCCAGCTTGGGGTAAATTCTTGAAAGATATTATTAGCCATAAGAGCAAGCTTGAAGATTATGGGTTAGTTTCTCTTGTTGAAAAATCTAAAGCTATGTATTCTAAGTCTCCACCCAAGCTTAAGGATCCCGGTTGCTTTACGGTTCCTTGTGTAATTAGAGGTACTCATTTTGATAAGGCCTTTTTGTGGTATTGATGCTAGTATTAGCCTTATGCCTTACTCCATTTACAAAAGGCTTGATTTGGATGAACTTAGGCCTACCAATAT
>CATIWM010037029.1:0-19624 GCA_949671775.1 Mallotus repandus | reverse complement strand
GATGGTGGCTAGATTATATGTAAAGCAACTGTTTAGAACATGTTGTGTATTGCTTAAATAATGTTCTATATTATGTTTTCATTATATAATTACCAATATCAATATAATTTAAAAACATTATTTTCTATAATACTCAATTTTCTTATACTACAGTGGTTATTAATAAAAGAATCAATTACAAAGTTTTTATTTCTTAAATGAGGCCAAATCTTTCCAAGATATTATTTTCAATTTTATTAGTAATGTTTATAACCTAATTTGATCGAATTAAACGCTATTTTGAATGGTTGGTTTTAAACGTCCATCTCTGGTTAAGTGAGACGAGGTGTGACATCTATCTTTTTCTTTTCCTTCAATTTCGATACGTTCTTCTTCTTTTTATACTATTTTTAGTGTTAGCCTTCTTTTTGTGGTTCACCTCTATTTGTTTTAGTTCACCTCTCTTTATGGTTTGTCCTCTCTTTTTTTCTTTTTCCTTCCTGTTTTAGAAGCTCTCCCTTTTTTTTACATTCTTTTTTTTTTCAAAGATCTCCTTCTTTCATAATTTCTTTTGCTTTTTATTCTTCTCTCCCAACCATCCCTCCTCATTATGCTCAATGTTCCCTCTTGTCAGTAACGATTTTCTACATTTGGGAAATTATGCCAACAGTTTGGAACATTAGCTAAAAGAATTTCACGATGTGGTCCACCTTTTATGTTAATTAAAAAAATAACTTTATAACGCTAAGGCACTGCCTTAGTAATAAATCGTATCACCTTAGGTTTTCATTATCGGGCCTTCACTTTTGGACTAGGCCAGACCACGTGTCAGCAGTTTACTCCTTTATTTTTTCAAAAATTAAAAATGCAAGAAATTTAATAATATTTATGAAAAAACACAATTGTAAACAGTTAAATGCATGTAAATTTTAAGTGTTAATCTTTAGAGCTAAATATCCAAAAACACAGAAGCAAATAATTAAAAGAATGGAAATTTTTGGAGCCAAATGTTCGAAAATTTATGATGTCAATTCTTTTAATTTTGATGTTCAAATCATGAAAATAGTCTCATACCATCAACCTAAATGTACAAACCAAGAGGTTAGAAACTGTCTATTAGGGCTTCTATCTGTCATCCTCATAGTAAGCTATCCAGGAGGGCATTCTGATTTACTTTTATTAACCTTGATGTTCATAATTAGAAGATAAATGGCCTAGTGCCAGTAACCCTGACATACCAATCAAGAGATTTGAGCATGTTTCTTCTTTCATCCTTAAGGTACAACTAAAGAAGTCTAAAAAATAAGGGATTTTATTAAAAAAATGTAAATTCATGTTGTTAATTTTAAGATGTCACATAAAATAAAGGTCTTATAGTCACTTTTGGCGTCAGACGAGGTTAACTAAAAATAAGTCATATAGCCTCTAGGGCATTAGGCAAGGTTAACTAAACATGCATCATATAGCCTTTGGGGTGTTAGGCGAGGTCAACTTAAAAATGCACCGTATAGCCTCTGGAGGCATTAGGCAAGGTCCATTTAAAAAGGCATCGTATAGCCTTAGGAGGTGTTAGGCAAGGTTAACTAAATGTGCACTATATAGCCTCTGGGGTGTTATATGAGGTTAATTAAAAGGTGTCATATAGCCTCTGGGCATTAGGTAAGGTCAACTAAAAATCCACTGTATAGCCTCTGGGCATTAAATGAGGTCAACTAGAAAAAGTGTCATATAGCCTCTAGAGGCTTTAGGCGAGGTCAACTAAAATGCATTGTATAGCCTCTGGGGCATCAAGCGAGGTTAACTAAAAAAAGTGTTGTATAGCCTCTAGGGCATTAGGCAAGCCAATTAAAAAGTGTCATATAGCTTATGGGGCATTAAACAAAGCATTGTAGCAGGACTACATTCTATGCATTGGAGATAGCTCATAAGCTAGCTTACTCTTAAAAAAATAGATTCATAAAAATTTCAAAACTAGTGTATGCATGATTGTGATCCTTGAAAGTGATTTAACAATACAACCTCATGTGGTGTATGTAATGTTTATGTAAAACATGCATTATTCTAATGAGATTTGAATATAATTTTTCGAAAATGATTCCATGTATGCATGAGCTAATTTTCAGAAAATAAGAAGTCTTGAATGACTTTGTGTGCATCAACTAGCCAAGCGTCTTTCCAGTTTAGAGCTAATCTTCGAAAATTGGCCCTCTTGATACCAAAGAATCCAAATTCAAAAACTGAGTCTATTAGTGACTATCAGTAAAACCAGTTTATCCAAATGGAATAGAAATTAAGATCCCTTCATGATTAAATTGGGATGATGACAACAATAAATTCCCCCTGCTTGGTCACCTCCTAAGAATGTTTCGCTGTTATTGGATGATTATGCTTATTCCTTAGTATGAAAGAGGCACTCTATTTGCCCAATGTTTAAGAATTCATTAAAAAGGCTATGTCAGTCTTAAGATTCATATAACCAATACATTGTAAAAATGGATCCTATGATCTTAAAAAATTACCCCCAAATTGAAAATGCAAGCAATTTTATTTTATATTCCCTATTTTGCCTAGGCCAACCCCTTTTAGGAATTTTAAAATCTAGCTGGGTCTTTCATTTTGCTTTTTATTTATTTTTCCTCTTTTATCTAGGTCACTCCCTTTTTGGGAGTTTTCAACCTAGTTGGGTGATTGTGAAATCATATTGATGATTAACTGATATTTTGTCATGTTTGATGTCAATATTGCCACTTCAGTTGTTGATCGCTTGATGTTATTGTTGCCAATTATTTTTAAAAAAATTAATGTTTGACACTTCATGTGCTAACATCATATCAATCATGCTCATTTTATATGATTACTCTTTCGTTATAACAATGCACACTATATCATACTTGTTATTGATTAGCCCTTTATAGGTTTTCTAACCAATTATTTTCAACTCACATTTAGTATGAATTTTATTTTGAAAATTGGTGTCACTTGTGATTGAGGGATGATTCATGGAGGTGGTTGTTGAAAAATAATCTTTTAAAGGGGTCAGATAGGATCAACTCTTTCAAGCATAATGACTATTTATGGGTAGTGATAGGAATTTTTTCTTTTCTTTTCTTTTTTTGCTTTCATTCTTTCTTCTTTTACTCTTTTCTTTTTTGATGGATATGAGAAATTTGTTTCATAAAGAAAAAGAGCTAAAGTTTATAATGTCAAAAGAAAAATTGAATATCGATTCCCAATCTTTAACCCTTCTATTTGATATAATTTTTTCTCTTTTTTTTTCCAAATCTCTCTCTCTCTCTCATTCGAGCATGACATAGTGTACATAATCATAACAAATTCATAATCATATAAATCAAACAATCAAACATTTATTAGCACTAAGGAAAAAAATATTATAGCAAAATATTATTCTACATTATTATAGCCCTAAAAGACAATAATTATTTATAAGTGTTCAAATTTAAGTAATTTTCAATTTGTACTCCGAAACGGTACAACTCCTTAAAGTCCGTTATGCCCATGTTCTTTAATTTTTTGGCTAGAGGTGGAATGCAAGCTCCTATAGCTATAAGTAGTTGGTCTAATTCTATAGGTATATGCAAGCTCCTATAGCTATGAGTAGCTGATCTAATTCTATAGGCATATGCTTCATCTAGACTAACTTTCCTTTCCATTTATTCAAGAAGCTCACAAAGGACTCATTAGATGTTTGCTTCATATTTTATAGCTCTTGAAGGGAGGCTTCAAATTGCAAATTCAGCCAATACTACTTGATGAAGGCTGAACACAACTCCTTCCAGTATTGTTGAACATGTGCATCCAACGTGTGACAACAGCTTATTCTAAACACAATGGAAATTGTTTGACAATTTGAGCCTTAATCAACGTAGTAGCTTTCATATATTTGATGTACTGCTTCAGATGCATATGAGGATCCTTAGTGCCAGAGTACTTCTTCATGTTTGGAAATTTGAACTTTTAGAGCAGTGGTTCCTTTTCCTCCAAATCCATGTCTATATTGGCAAAGTCACGGATGAGTCCTTTTTTTTTATTATAGCGTATAGCTGATCTTTCTACATTTTCATGTCTTTCATCCATTCTAACTCAGTTGGACCTCTTATTACTTTTAGTTTCTCTCTAAATAGCTCACCAACAATAGTACTAGTTTTAAAGTCTTCTTCATCAACAAGCCTCTTAGCAATCATGTCTCCGAACATTTATCGCGTCTCATCCCTAATTTATTTTAAAAGTTCTTACTTGAAAGATTCAACATCAAAATTAGAGGGTCCTGACATTATTCTCCCTTATGATATGGTCTTAATTGATTAATTAGATTCTTAATATTGGTGGGCCAAAGTACCCTTGATATGCTTCTAAATAAGAAGAGACTGGTAGCTGTAAAGAGAGCATTTTAAAAGAAATAACAATAAATGTAACATATGCATAAAATGTATAGTATTTACAATTATTGCTTATTTACTTATGTACAAATGAAAAAAATAAACAAGTCACAAAGCGAGATCTTCCAGCTTTTTTTATCCCACACACGAGTTCAATGGTGAGTGTCTTATCCTAGGAATTTTGGTATGGTTTTTTATTATCTTTGGGGGATGACAAAACTAAAGTATGAATATTCTCTCGAGACTATAATAGCAAACAAGTAGCAAATCCTTTAGATAAAATCCAAAGTCCAACATAATGGGCCATAATAAGTAGGAAAGGCCTAAACCTAGAATAGTCCATCATTGGTGGGCTCGGGCTTTATAATGCTATATAACATCAAACACATAGATTTTGGAAAAAAATCTAGGAGAAGTTGCTAAGTCACCATATGAGTTGAGTCTTAGGTGAAAAGACTTAAGCTCCTACAAGGATATAGCTCCATTACGTCTCCCCACTCAAGGGTCCATATGATGTAGAACTAGTACATACTATAAGTGACAATAGTCATATACTCCACCATCAGGTTTAAGTGAAACACAAGCAGCAAAGTAATGGCTATCATCAGTTTATTTGGGACGGAGTGCACATTGTGTGAAAAAATATTGTGAGTGCAAAACAAAAAACAAAATAATTAAAAATGATAAAATAAAAAATATTTGAATCAGTTTCTCTATTCCAAATGGAGTCACCATTATAGATGGCAAGATTTAGCGCGCATCTAAGTACTTGGTGACCATGGCCCTATGCGGACCAAGGTCCACTTAGAAATACAGCATAGGCTTTGAGCCCATATTATAGATGTAAGTCACCCCCCGAATGAAACTCAGGATACACTTCACAGTAATTAGATCCCACGGAGAGCCCCAGCAGTCATCCTCAAAGATTGAATTCAGAAACAAGGTATGAGTTTTTGGAATACCCACGCAACCTTATGATTGCCCTCCATTTGTATTTCATGCTTATTACTTTTACTTATTTAATATTTTTTATTAACATGCAAATGTGCAATTTCCTCCAAATGATTTTCAAATTTTACAATTAAGTTCAAGTTCATAATTTAAGCTATTTTATACAATTTTGATTTGGTCCACAACATTCATCATAGAACATATACATTTATCCACAATAAAGAAATAAATAAATAAAATAAATGTGCAATCAAAGAAATGGGGGAGGAGAAAAGATTATAACTCTTATCACACACACAAAATAAAATAACCAAAAAATCGATCTAATTGAATTGGCACTATTCGCTTATAATACCCTACAAAAGAATTAAATTAGCCACAAAAACCTACAATAAAATAAAATAAGTTAGTTTATAAAAATAACTCGAAAAAAAATTGGGATATTGAACTAAATGAAATTTTACTTAGGTATTTGAATTTAATAAGGCACTAATTCAAATCATACTAAATAAAAACTAATCAAAATTTTAAAAATCTAATTTAATTAAAATTAAACAATTAATATGAAAAGTTCAACTATCTAAATTATAAAATGAGAATTTAAATTACATAAAAACACAAATGAAGAAAAAAAATTTCTAAACAATAAGAAAAGTAAAATGCAAACTTAAAACATAATTAATTATAATCAAATCATCCAATGGAATCTAAATTGTAGTTGAAATTAAATAACATACTAATTAAAAATTAATTTAATAAAAACCATAGATAATAAATACATCACAAAGCCTTTTTGAATAAAATTACAATTAATAAAAATGTAAAAAGGCACATAAAAAATCTTAATTACTCGTTAGAGGTGGACCCTAACCCCACTAAGGCGGCAGCTCTGTGATAAGGCTTCACCTTATTCACATTAAGGTGAACTAACCATCGCCATAACACACTAAAGTAGCGCCTTACCGAAAGAGTGTCGTCTTAGTGCCCCAAATTTGATAAAAAAAACAAACATTTGAAAAATATATGAAAATAAACAAAGATCAAATCACAAAGAATAAGAATTTTAATACCTAAATTAACTCAATAAAATCACATAATTTTCATTGATTAAAAAATCATAAATTAAAAATAAGAAAATACTGAAAAACACATAAAATCTTAATTTAGGCTTACTATTTATAACACCAGCCTGGCTCATTGTTTTATCCTTCAGAAATTTTAGAATAATTGCAACGAGCTCTAGAAAGTGTGCAAAACCTAGAGTCCTCTCCCTCCATCAAGTCAGAATCTCTACTGTCTTCATCTTTTCTTTCAATTTCTTTTCGTTCTTTTTCTTTTTATATTGTTTTTATGATTAACCTTCTTTTTGTGGTTCACTTCTCTTCATTTTGGTTCACCTCTCTCTATGGGTTGTCCTTTATCTTTTCTTTTTCCTCCTTGATTAAGAAGCTCTCTCATCTTTTATGTTTTTTCTTTTTTTTTTCCAAAGACCTTCTTTCCTAATTTCTTTTGCTCTTTATTTTTCTCTCCCAACCGTCCCTCCTAATTATGCTCCACGTTCCCTCTTGCCAGCAATGATTTTATACATTCGGAAAATTGTGCCAACAGTTCAGAATGTGGCAGAAAGAATTCCACAACGTGGTCCATTTTTTATTTTAATTAAAAAAAAATTAAGACGGTAAGGTGCCGCCTTATTAATAAGGCATACCGTCTTAATGCTAAAGCGCCGCCTTAGCAACTCATTAGAAGATTTGTTTGGGATATTGGACCAATAAGGGAGAAGAATTGGATTTTACACTTAACGATGCTCATTTTATTAGGTCGAGCCTTTGCTCTTGTGCAAGCCATGTATCAACAAAATATATATATATATATATATATATATATATAAAGAGGGTCAAATATTTGGAATTCTAATTGTTGCATTAAATTGTTAAAAAAAATCATCAAATTCGAATAGTTTTGTTTTTTTGCACTCTGACTAATTAGAATATTTTTTGTTAAAACTTGAGCTAATTTTATTACAACTAACATTAGGCTTTCTTGCTTTATTTTTATATTTCATTAAAAAAAATAAATCAAAAACTACATAACTATAATAAAGAAAATTTTACAAATGTATATATATAATGAACAATGCACTCTTTATTCACATTTCATTTTATAAACCAACTGAACATTTTATTATTAAGAATATTTTATCTTCAATTGAAAAGAATTAAAATGATGGTTCAACAAATTGTCTATCTGATTTCTACATAGACAATCAATGAGTGTTGCAGAAAGTAACCAAAAAAGGTCATCTTCAAATTATGGTCCTATACTTGATCAAATTAAATATTAGATATGCTTCACAACCAAAGGACTTCTAACATTATGTTTACCATCTGACCATATCAACCTTCCAAAAACATAATCTACAGGCCCATTAGGTGTCTTAGCTTTGAAAGTAACCTTAAACATCTTTTCTTCACCTATTTTCTTAAACTTCAAGCATTTAGGTTCAACCAAAACCTCAACCCCAGCTGGTTCTTTGACATTAGCACAGTATTTTCCGGAAGAACCCACATTCTTAACTCTTCTAGTGAGTGTCACTGTGCTGTTAAGATCAGAAACTGTTAAAGAAGGGTAGTTGAATTCTGTCAAGCTGAATGACTTGGGACATGGGTATAGTCTGCCTGAAACTAGTTTAATTTGGTTTTGGTTGTATCCTTGTGCACATAAGTAGTTCAAGTAATCAGTTTCATTCAAATCATAAACAAGCCCTGGATCCATTGCACTATTTGGATGTACATGTCCTGCTCCATAGCCGAAGGGGGTCGCCTTCAGATTTGTTGATGCATCTAGTATTTGCATCATGTTGTTATCTCGTGTTCTAGCTGCAAAGCCACAAAACAACCCATATCCATCAATCTTTAACGCAAAATTTTATGTATTAATTAAGGGTGTTAATTTAGTGTTCGTGTGTGTGTATATATATATATAAACTAGAGTTCAAACTCGAATATTTACTAACTGTTATGGAGACGACTCTAGCTAATACCACTGAGCTAAACCTGTGAAAGATTTTTACAATAGAGTACGAGGGGAAAGTCATATATACCAGATGTCATGAGTGCAGATCTAATTGCAGCAGGACTCCAATCAGGGTGGACGGTTTTGAGAAGGCCAGAAATGCCAGAGACATGCGGGCATGACATGGAAGTGCCGGATTGCGAGTTGTAGGGAATCCTACGCTTATCGAATTCTTCTTCGGTTGGCCCTACAGCTAAGGTGAAACCAGCAATGATGCTAACTCCAGGAGCAGTAACATCAGGCTGAAATATGCAACAATCAATTTTTAGATTTCTATTATACACAGCACAAGTTTAATAGAGTTCTAAAATGGACCTTCAGGATTGATCTGTCAATGATATTAGGCCCTCTTGATGAGAAAGCAGCCATAAATGGAGCTGGCTTTGATTCCATTTGCGTTCTTACTCGTGTCATTAATGCCATAGGAACTCTATACATTACAGGAGCAAGTTTAATTGTGTAATTGTATCTCAAAGTAAATCTTGAAAGGGTTTAAATAAATTAATGCAAATATTGTTATTACCTGGTAGAGTTGATGTAGGAAAAAACAGCTTCCCCATCTGTGAAATTGACATGTGCAGCAGGAAGAACATGAGGATCTGCTATGATTTCATTGCCAGATTGCTCATCATTAGCCAAAATCATTCCGACTGCACCAGCAAGAAGAGCCTGTTGCCCCTTGTCCACTCTACCATTTTCGCCTCGAAGGCAGACCAATATTTTTCCTTTAGCCTTTTCAGGGTCAATTGTTCCAGGCATACAACGCCCACTGCAAAATTTTGTGCAATTTATATAAGAAAACCGCGATTCATGATCGCTTTTTTTTTTTGGTTTAAAAAAAAAACATAGTAGGAGGGACTTTACCACCCTACGGTGTCAGAAATTCAACCCATAACCTATTTAATGCTTTAAAGAAAATTATTTGGCTACTCAACCTTTGGTTGCATTGTACTGTTCTAAGAAGGAGAGGAGATTCTAATAGTCAAATTCTTGACCATATATCATATGCAAGAACTCAACTACTGAACGACTAACCCAACCGTGCAATGATCCATATGTTTCTTAACAAGTAACATATCTGAAGTTTAGGGCTACTCACGCATCTACAGCTGACGCATCATTCAACTTCGCAGCTCCACCAGTGATCAGGGGATAGAACTTCTGAGCTGGCAAGCCCTTTTGTGAAAGGCTTGTGCCCTATCGAATGTCAGTTGAGTACCTTAGTGATCAAGAATTTTAAAGATAACACAATGCATCAGCTAGGGGTTAACACAATTTAGAGAATAAATACCTTTAGATGTTTCTTGTTACCAAGTGCAACATAGCTAGTGAAATCACGGTCCATGGTGCTAGCAGCAACCGTTATTACCCAAGGTGCAACATTTGACACTGTAGTTGGTACTGGTCCTGAATTTCCAGCAGAAGTAACCACGACAATGCCTTTCTTGACAGCATGAAATGAACCAATTGAAATTGCATCGTCAAAATAAGCACCCGCATCACCACCAAGCGAAACCGATAGTATATCAACCCCATCACTTATAGCAGCGTCAAAACCAGCCATGATATCTGCATCAAAGCACTCACCACTACCATTAATTGGTGGCCAGCAAACCTTGTAAGCAGCCACCCGAGCACCTGGCGATCCACCTTTTGCAGTTCCATTTCCATAGCCGAAAACACTAACTCCTGGAACGAAACTTCCACCTGCTGTTGATAAGGTATGAGTTCCATGTCCTTCATTGTCCCTCGTAGAACTATAGGTTGAGTTGAGAGGTCCAGCAAATTCACCATAACCCTTGTTAAAATACCTTGCTCCTATTAGCTTCCTGAGCATAGCAAACATAATTAATCCCAAACACTAAATGCAAATGTTTCCATTTTTTACATCGCATGCTCCTGAATTACCAAATAATTTTAGGCAAAATGTCTCTTAAAACAATGTAAAATTGCTTATTTTTCAAGATAAGACTAAATATATTTGGACACTTAATATTTTTATGGGTGAATAGAAAAAATTGTACAGTAGATAAGAAAGATTATGCATTGAAACACTGAAAAAAGTAACGTGGCTTGCTTTCAATCCACTAAGTGAAAAAAAAAAATCAAACTGAAGCAATATTACTGAGCAACTAAATATTTGATGCAATGTATTTTTTTTTTTTTTTTGGTAACAATGTACCTTGATAATTCAATTTGTACTAATTTTGGCAAAACATAACTTGCGCTACAAAATAATAATTACAAGTACAGCAATGCATACCGTTTTATGCAAGTAATTAACATGTGCTTGTTGAAAAAAAATTCAACATTCAACAGGATCTAAATATAATAGCTAGGTAACTATGATCAAGGTCAATTAATGTGCAAAGCCAAACCAAAACAAATTACTATTGTTATTATGAGACTAATTCTTTAAAAAAATTATTATTATTATTATAGAACTAATTCTTTAAAAAATTAATTAAGCAGAATAATATTGCTGGGCTTAAAAAATATAAAATCCTTAAATTTGATTGTGAGAAAAAAAAAAGAACCTATTGCAACGAAATCCACTGGTGTCATTCTGACAAACTCCTCGCCATCTTGATGGGATTGGACCCATTCCTTCATCACTAAAGCTCTTAGATTCCGGCCAAACACCTGATAAAATCCCAAAAACAAAATAAAATAAAATGACAAATGATGAAAAAGAGAAATAATTGGCAAAAGCAAAAACAAAGAAAATGTCAAACAATTGACAAAGCAATAGTAGCACCACATATTTATTGTTATTATACTATGCATAAAGGAAACAAAGTTGATATGCATATTTGAACTTTATATCGTAATTGTCCCTACCACTCTCTGCCCATATTCTTACTGTTTGTTTAAATGCTCCGAGAAATATGTTAAATGCCCACCAATATTTTTACAAAAAATTGTATATACAAAAAGGGTTTGAATCATTCTTGTTTTGTTGTGGATAAACCCATGAATCAGATTTCTAGGCTTTGCATATTTAAAACAACTTTTTTTGGGGTCCTTAAAATTATTGGATTAAGGAATTTGCATTGAGACTTTACTTTGGTAAAATTAAAATAAAATGTAAAAGATTATAATTTTCTGTCAAGAAAATTCTAAAGAATGTTCAGTCTAGTCAAAATCAATAAGCATTATGTGTTTAGTCAATTACAGCAGGGAAGCAGGGAAAAAGACTAAAGACAGCCAAAAAAATATATAAATACATAAAATCAATCTATCAAAACTTATACAAATATAAATAATACTTCATTGTTCTTAAATAATTATCATTTTAGAAGTCTAATTTTATTTCTAAATAATTATCGTTTTAAGTTACCAATGCATATTAACTTTTTTTTTTCTATTTCACCCTTATTTAATATAGGAGAATAAATCGAATAGATATATACTCATTTTGGAACTCTATATAAAGCTAATAATTATTATAAGGGTAATATAATATTTTATACATCTATTAAACACATTCTTTAATCTATGTAAAGAAACTTTAAGCTATAATTATTTAGAAATAGAGGGAGTAATTATAATAATATTCCAATCATTGTTTTGAAAACAAAAATTAAAATGATTGAAATTAATTTTTTGAATATTTCAAGAACAAAAAATAAATATTTTTTTTAAAAAAACTCAAGAGATATAACACTTACCAGTATCAAGATTACCAATAATTACATCTTTACCAAATCTTGCCTTGGTCCAAAGAGAGTCAGCAGAAATCAAACCGTTTTTTTCTAATCCAAGAAAACTCCATGAATGTGTTGTATGCAACTTTCTTGCCTTATTCAAGAATACGGATACCACACCTGGATGCTCTGCATTGGTATAGAGTTCATACGAATTCTTCATTTATATACAAAGTAAAAAAAAAAAAAAAAACCAAGAAAAAACAGAGATGATGTAATAATTGTGTTTATAGTGCATGAAAAAACTAATTTCTTACTTGCAAGTTCATTTGCTTCCTCCTCTTCAAGGACTGCAGCAAAGCCATTGATATGTTTAGTGTATGAGTATAAGAGTTTGTTCCCTGCCTTCTCCTTGCTGCCAAAGAAACACTTCCATGAACAAATGGATTGTTGATAATGGTATAACAACAACAAAACAAAGAAAATATGTATATACCTTGTGGACAATGAATTAAGCAATTCAAGGTGAGAATTTTCTACTTGCTTGTAATCAGATAGCTGAGCTTCTGGACCATGTGAATGTGATCCCAAATACACTATATATGTCTGCATAAAAAGAATCTTACCATCATCACCAGTTCATTGTTCAGGAACATTGAACTAAATTTGAAAATGGTAACTAAAAGTTGAAAATTCAAGAGGATGGAGAAGAACCAACATCAGATTTTTGAGAAAAAAAACATTGGAAACAACATGTGTTTCAGGATTGTGAAGAAAACAGGGGAACTGATGATAATAATCATCACTATAATTAAAACCGAGAAGGGAAGAAAGAAAAAAAAAAGCAAAAACATATGCTTACCTTTTTTATGGCAAAAGTTGGTGGAAGCAAAAGAGAGAAAAAAAGAAAAGCAGATACAAAGAAAGGAGAGGTAATTGAAAGCCTCATTGCTTTTGGGTATTCTTCGAAATAATTCCACACACAAACACAAAAACACAAACTCTTGACTTGTAATCTCTGAATACAGATAGAAGTGTAAAGGACGTGTGCTTTTTTACTCTGTTTTTTTTATATACGCTCTGAATTGGCAACAAAGGCTAACTTCCATGCGCAGATCAAATATCTTTGTCATTTGAGATTCACAGTTTAATTTGCAAATATTCAATTTACGTTACTTATAATGTTCAATTAATGGTTGTAAATCTCTTCCTTTCCCCAAAAAAAAAAAAATTTAATGGGTGTAAATTTCTGTTTAAAAATTAATGGGTGTAAATCACTATTTATGTTTGTTTTGACTTTCTTGGCCACACATAAAAAATAGTAAAATAAAATAAGGAAATCAATTTCCTAAATAAGGTTTTTTTTTTATATGTATCAGATTCTTACCTATATGGGATATAATAAATTTGTGAATAAATAATATATAAATCAAGTGTAAAATATTTAATCAATAAAATTACAACATCTGTATTTATAACTGTTGGATGAATTATTACAGTCAATGGATGAAAGAATTTTCTTTTCTATATATAAATCATCTAAAAATAAAGAAACACAGTCAAATCAGTTATCTTTTCTTCATTTGATGAAAAAAAAATTTTATTCCTTTCAGTTTTTACACTTTTTTGTTTCTAAAATTGAACAGACTAAAATATTATATCCGATCGTGCAGTTCAATTTATTTTAATTATAACTATATAGTATTTGTATTTGTAGTTAAACAATTATTAATACAATTAAAAAGAATTGGTGATGGCATATTGTAAGGTGAGATAATGGGTTCGATTTTTCTCTCCTTAATTTTTCAGTTTTTAAAAAATATTTGAAAAGAGCATTAAGTTCAATTCTAATTTTTTTTATTTTCAATTTTTGCATATCTAAAGTATTAAATGATATGAAGAATATTAAAATAGAATTACGAGATTGAATTCATTAAAATTTTTAAGTATATATACAAAAAAAATTATTTTAGCATTTTAATTTCAAATTTTGTAATTTTGGTCTGTTTGAACCGAATGTTCACCTAAAAGATACTAAAAGAATTTGTAAAAAATTATTTAAAATTTTCTTAAAAACTTAAATTTTTGCATTTGTATGTCTTATAATATGCTTATAAGTTTATTCTACCATAGCTTTGTTTCTTATTTATTTTATTTCTATTTTACCATTATTAATTATTAGATAAAATTATTTTTAAATATTTTATGGTTGCTACTTAAAAAATAAAAAATTACAAAAAAAATAAAATTGTTTTAATTATATTTTTAAATTTGACATAAATTGAACCAATTAGCTAATTTATAAAAAAATAGTAAAGAAAACCACTCTAAAAATGTATCAAAGAAAAAGAACAAGCTGTTCTTTTGAACCTAATCTCCAAAAATCAAGCAATTCAAAATCATATATTGAACATTTGCTTACTAAATGTCAAATATTGTAAATTGTGCAAAAGAAAAATAATTTAATATTAGGGATTTTTACACTCTTATTGATAATTGTATTCCACTTTAATTTCATTAATAGTTTAAATGACTTAATTATCCTTAATTCAAAATTATTTATTATTTATTATTTCATTAAGTTATAAAAAATGTATTTTCCACAACAATCAATACCCCCACTTCATAATATTATTTGAAATTAACTATTTGTATTAGTTGTTCAAAAAAAATACTAACTTAACTATGTATATATGGTCAAAATTAATAACTTAAATGCAAATAAGAGCTATTTGTAATTTTATTAATTTGTCATATTATTATATTTTTTTGTTCAATTTGTATTGCTAAATTTTATTAAAAACAGTTACATTTTTTTATGAATTTAGTTGTCATATATTAATTTTTAATTTCTTAATTGTACTAGCGTTTCAAGTGTTTATATATGGTAAAAAAAATTTAATAGTAAATTTAATTTTAAGTTTTTATTAAATTTTTTTAATAAAATAGTAGAATATAATACTAAAAATATTACATATAGTGAAAAATTAATATAAAATAAAATAATTAAAAATATCTCATAAATATTAATTAAGTTGATAGAAATATAATTTTTAAATGAAAGGGGTATTAAAGTTATTGTATTTAATATAAAAATTTAAATGGAGTACATTTATAAATGAAGAGAATGTAAAAATTTCTATCTGTAATTTAAATGTTGGATAAAAAAAGAAAAAAATCCTAGCTGCTTTCTTTTTCTTTCTTCCCTGGCTTGATTTCTTCTAAATTTTCTTATTTTAGCAACCGCAGCTCTCGTGGTCTTTTTCTTTTAATTTTAAGTTATTCTTTTCATTTAATAATAAATATAATTTTTAATTCAATTTTTTTTCTTGTTGTGCTTTTTTATTAAATGTTATTAACTTTCTTTTACGAATGTCCATAACATTTATAAAAATTGTTGGATTCTTTTTTATTGAGGCATTATTAATTCTTTTAATAGATCATGTGAAGATATTTCAAAAAAAAAAAATCATATGAAGATATTTTGTATATAAATATTAATTAAGGTAATAAAAAACTATGATGCTAATATTTTTATAATCAGAGTCATTTAAAAACCATAAAATCATATGTAGAAAATACATTATCTTTTGAGTTATAATTTACAATAATTTTATCAACTCAATTAAAAATTATTAAAGAACATTATCGGTATCTAAAAGAGACTGTATGTATATATTTTCGTAGTTGTTAATTATTATTTTTTATGATGTAATTTTAATGAATGAAAATTTGTTATTCCTAAAAAAAAGTGCAAGTATTCTAATCATCCACCAGATGAGAATTATTATTGCACATCAATATTGTGCTATTACAATACATTTTAATGAATCATATGTATGAAACCAATTGAGATATTGGCATATATATATATATATATATATATATATATATATACCTGAACTTTACTCAATTAACATCTCATACTATTTAACTTTTATTATGTTTAATTCAACATTTAAACTTTTATTTGAACCTATCGAACTCCGATAATATAGAAAATCGAAGTATTTTTTTAAATCAATGTTGATATAAATACAAGAACAACTTACATAAACTAAAATAATGTTTAATGAAAGATAGAATACAATTAAAAAAAATTTCTAACTTTTTTATATTAGTTTTTAATTTTATTTATATTGTTTTTAAACTAACTTTAGCATTTTATGTATTTAAAATCATTTGAAATTAAAATTTATATTCGTTTTGATATTGTATGAGTTAAATAAGATAAAAATTAAAAAGTGAAAAATGATTAAAATAAAAATTTAAAAGTTGAATAGAAAATAATAAAAATTGAGAAATATTAAAAGTTAATTATATAAAGTTCAGTGGTGAAACTATTTATTCAGCATATATATATATATATAATAAAATAAAATTCCATTTCATAGGTTGGAATCATGAAAAAGATCATATGAAATCCTAACAATGGTATGGCATTGGGGGAATTCTTCGCTAGGGGAAGTGTTTGCGGTTTGAACACTATTGCTGGGTTATTAAGTAGGCCAAAGGTGTAAAGGCATAAATTGATACCCCTCAAAATTTGGTAACTTCAACTCCTTTAGCATCCATATATGAATTTTTTTTGGATTACACCCATTATCTCAAGTTTTGGATCACTAATCTGTTGACACAAATAATTTATTGGAAAAAATTGAGTTATTTGGGTCTTAAAGGATTGACAGGACGAACTGCTAATTTTTCGATAATGAATGATTGTATCCTCTATGGCCTTTAACTAGTTTTCTTCGGCCTTTCATTTCATTATATATTATATTATATTGTTGCCGCTGTCCTACCAACCCTAGTCACTATAACCTTTTGCTTTAATTTTACATTAAACTTTTTTTTATTTTTTGAGTTAAATTGAAAATTTTTCTTTATAAAGTTAAATTATATTAAACTTTTAGTGAGTACAAGTTAATTTTATTGAACTGTTAAAATCAAATTTTAGGTCAATTATCTATTTGTTATTTATATTGATGAATAAAATTGGTCATTTTTTAGAAACTTGATTGTAAAATTTTTAAAATTTAAAGAAAAATTATCATGATTGATATCATCTCTTATGTCATTGAGGGCTGCCTATAGTGTTGTTGTTCCGGTTGATCCTTTGTCTATAATAAGTACTATCGTTGCCTCCACTCGGACTCGTTATAAATGTTGCAGCTGGTCAACACTAACCAAAAAAATCTGTGCATTTTCTAGAAACACAGCAGTAGTACAATATGTTCTTGCTTTGATCATTTTCACATATCTTGATCCCCGCCCTCTTTCCACAGCCACAATTCATATTATGGTACCTTCCTTCCTAATTGCTCTGTTCCGTTCCACTTGATTTAAATATTGTAGCTCTTATAAACAAAAAAAAAAACCCTAATGTGCCAATATAGAAGAGAGATAAGATGTAGGGAGATGAGAAATAAATAAATAAATATCATCTTTTCTATTTATATTCAATTACATCTTTTCTCGTTGGCTCATTTTTAAACAACAAATTAACGGATTTCAGGATTAAAAATTAAAGAAAAGTGGACACAGTTAATGAAAACAAATGTAAGGAATATTTAGTTGACTTTTGAAAATATAGAGATGGACTAGTTAATTTAATCAAAACTCTAGGGTGATAGTAATCATTTTAAATTTAATTTAAACAATTTAAATAATTAATTTATTTAAATTTATATAATTTAAATTTAATAAATTAATATTTATATAATTAATTATTTTGAAACAAGTAAAAAAAATATAGACAACAATCTAACAATAAGCAAACAACAACTAAAAACACAACCAACATCAACAAAACAATCCAACAAGAAGTTTATAACAATTAAATATTAAATTGTTATTAATAATTAATAATTTAAAAAGTTTTATTAATTTAAATAATTTATATTTTTTAAAAATTGATATTTATTAAAAATTAGTTATACTTATATAAATTAGCAATAAAAAATAAATTTAAATTAATAAAAATAGATAAAACTCAAATTATTAAATAAATTTAATTTTTAATTTATTTAAAGAAATAAAAAAAACTATAAATAGAGTTAAAAATACAACTTAAAACAAGAATAAAAAATGGATACCAATCAAAAAATAACTGGAAAAAAAAAAGCAACAGCAACACAACAACTCAAATATAATCACTTAAAATATATTAAACTAATAAATTAAAAATTCACATATAAAAAAAATATTTTACTTCAAATATTCATTAAGAAAATAAAGTCATTATTTATTTTTAAAAATCTAAATGAAAAGAGTAAGTTGCAATTATTAATTTAACAACACAAGAACAAAATAACAACCAAACAACAATTAGAAAATAACGATACAAAATTTAAAAAATAACAACAAAAACTTGACTAAATAATTAATTAATTAAAAAAATTTTAATTTATGTAATTTCTATTGATATAATTTATATTAATATTAATTAATTATATTTAAAACAAGCATAAAACATAGACAACAATCAAACAACAATTTAGAAAAACAAAAAAATTAGCAACAACAACCAAATATTAAATTATTATTAATGTTTAATAATTTAAAATTTTGATTGATATAATAAATTTAGATAAAAAATTTAATTGAAATATTTATTAAAAATTTAACTAAAGAACATACATTTATATTTATATAAAAAATATAATTTACTTCAAATATTTATTAAAAATTTAACCAAAAAAAATTATTAATTATTTTTAAAATTTAAAAAATAAATAAATAAAGATGCAACTATTAAATTTTTTTACACAACTCAAGAACAAAACAATAACCATCAACAAAAATAAAAAAAATAACCATATTCATTGAATTTATTTAGTAAAAAAATCATATATTTCACTTTCAAAAATTATAACGCACTCATTTACTAAAAAAATTGTAATATTTAAAGATATCAAACAACTAAAAAAGAGTAAAAAAACAACTTAAAACAAGTATAAAACAGTGACAACAACTTGAAAACAACAAGGATAAAATCAAAATTAACAATAACAACCCAATAACATCCTCACAACAATCAAATATTAAATTATTATTAATATTTGATGATTTAATATTTTATAATAATTTACATAATTTAATAAATTTATATTCATATAAATCAATAAATAAATTTATTTATATTTATATTAAAAGCTAGATTGCTCAGCTTTTGTATACACTACACACGCATGTAGCACTCTCCATTTGACAGTTCCCAGTTCGATGCCGTTAAATTTGTTGTAGCTAGCAATGGACAAGAAGATCATGTGCAGTGCAAAAAAGTTTCCAGCAGAGGAAGATGACGAAGCAGTTGACAGGAAAAGGGGCACACTGTGTTACATGAAAAGAAAAGGAGAAAAAATGTGTTACATGAAATACACTTTGATTAAAATTTAGTGTTGAGCGTAATTTCCTCTAAATGTAGTAATTATAGAAACGGATAATTACATATAAAATTAATTGACCAAAACTTTTTCATATTTACCATCATTTAGTTTTCTTTTTCAAGTGTGATGTTTTTTCTTTTAGTTTTACTGATTTTTTTTTAATTTTTCTTACTAACTTATTGCTTCT
>CATIWM010037025.1:0-15333 GCA_949671775.1 Mallotus repandus | reverse complement strand
GTTGAAGGGTTATTGTGAGGTTGTTTTGATATTATTTATTATTTTTATTATGCTAAAAGATTGTTGTCAGGTTGTTTTTGGTTCTTTGTTAATATTTTTTTTTTGTTTTGTTGTTGTTGTTTTGCGGTTGCTATTTGATTTTAGTCACACTAATTTTGTGTTCTGTTTAAGCATTGTAAAATAGAGGCAAACAAAGCTATTCAAAATGGTTGTTGCTATTTTTTTTTTGGTTTATTTTGGTATTTTCTAGTTGTTGTAAGGTTGTTGACATTTTTATTTTTTGCTTGTTTAAGTTTTTTAACTCTATTTTTATTTATTTGATTATTTAAATATTACAAATTTTTTTTAAATGAGTGAATTAAAATTTCAAAAGTGAAATACATTATTTTTTATTAAATAAATTCAATTTAATATAGTTGTTTTTTTTATGAAATTATGGTTGTTTTTTAATATGTTTTAGTAAATAAAAAAATTCAACATAAAAAACTAATGAATGGACAACAACCAAACACCAATAATACAAGAATCATGAAAAACCAAAAAAATAGCAGCAACAATCCAACAAAAACAAGAAAAATAAAAAATAAGAACCTCACAGCAACAACCTAAAAACAACAAAAAAATTAAAAAAATAGCAATAGTAACTAATTAATAATAAGAGAATAGCAAGAAAAACAAAAATATTTTTAGTTATCGTTGGTAATTGTATTTATAGTTATTTTGTGGTGATTGTGAAGTTAGTTATCAGATTATTGTTTGTACATAAAAATAACTACCATATTTTTTTTTAAAAAAAATTGTTAATACCATAATTTTGAAAGAAAAAAGTCAATTGTATTTTTGAAAATTTTTTTTATACTTTGGTTAGTTTGAAAAAATTCCCATACTATAGGCATTAAAATTAGATTTACTTATAATTTGTGGAAGGCATGGGACTAGGTTTTATAATTATTTTGAGTCTTGAAGAAGATGAATGGTATTGTATAAAATCAAAAACTAGATGGTGAACCGACTGTGTTTTGGCTTCTGTCCTTAAATCATCGAAGAAGATGGACAAGACATGCAGCTGAATATGAACGAATACATCATTTCTGTTTATTGACAAAAAATGAACTAATACAATGAAGCCCACGTAGCTCTAAAGTATTGTTATTTGTCCCATCCATCTCTGCGTCTCAATTTGCTCTGCTCCCCCTTGTCTTGCGCCGCCCGTTTTCAAATAGCCGCTGGTTTCTGCCCTGTGTTTTGTTTGTTTCTTCATCTAATTCGTCACAATTCGATATCCTTCAATAACTTAGCCCACCCACCAATTATTCGATTCATATATTATTATATTTCGGAATATGACAAATTTTACCTTCACTTTTTTCAATAGCAAAAACATTATTTATAAGATTAAGACTCTAGAGAACGTAAAGATTGATTAACTCCATTGGATAATGTTGGTTTTTGGGCGTAGTGCCAAAAAAAACAATGATATTATTGATTACAAAAAAATCCGATTCCCATCGCAGATTAGCCAGAGCTCTCAGGACTATTGAATATTGAAAATATCGAATGCCAAAAAAAAAAAAAAAAAACACTCAAGTTATTTTGTTTGAAAATTAAAGATAAAAACAGGAGAAATCTCTATTAAAATTACATCCTTACTTGTCCTATCAAAACGTTTCGCTAGCAACAATTGATGCCCATGGCAGAGAACTGTCTAGACAATGCAGAATCACCACCTAAATTCCTTCTCTTATGCTTAGCAATAGGCTTAGGAGGTGCCCAGACGCTAAAACTTTGATTAGCTTCTGTGCTATGATTATTATTATTGGTGGCTGTAGCAGGAGTGACGTTAAGCCATTTGGATTGCATGTATGTGCTGGTCCTCCATGGTGGCACATGAAGCCCACTTTCTTTTAATGATTGTTTTGCAGCTGAGCAAAGTAAAGAGATGATGCTGTTCAGTTTTTCTTCACTCCCAACAAAAAGTGATGGCACTGTCTCCGTTAGTTCCTTGTAGAATGATGTTGGTCTTGCCAGCTCAAATTGTGACCTGAAGTCGATGTCCACTGTCACCCTCTTTCTACACTTTCCATTCTCTTCTTTCCATCTTATGTCGATGTACTCATAGTCACCTGTTGCACGCCCAACCATAACTAACTTAATTCAACACCTCGTACAAAAAACAAGCGCATATACTTCTTTTCTTGTGAAATAACAAAAGCATTGCAGCTTATTTTAAAAAATTATTTAATGTGAATTAGCTACATTCAAATCCAGCCATCTTTATTGTCAAAGATGGAATAATTTAAGAACGCATTTGGTATAAATAAATTTCATAAAATTTTTACATTTATATTTTTAAAATGACTAAATACCTTTCATTATTTTTATTTTTTAAAAAATAAGAGATATTATTTGACCAAAATTAAAAATTAAATTGAATTCTAAATTTATACCAAATTTTATATGATAAAATATGAAATTTATTTTAAATGAATTTTGTAAACTATTTATGTGAATTAAATATATTTTATTAATAAAAAGTCATCTAAAAATGAATTTTATTTGAAGTTTATTTAGAAATGAAATGAATGCTCTGATGGAATTAAATCAAATGCAACGCTGCGAAACTTCCCTGCTATATCTAAAACTAAATACTCAGTTTCTGACTTTTTGATAATTAAGCACATATAATATATAGTTTCATTGAAAATGTCTATGTGCTATTTTTTTGCAACTTCAGTTTCACTCTGAAAATTCAATTTTTTCAAGAAAGCTGAGAGGGCATAGCACACAACCCTATAACTTTGCTTGAATACAAAACCGTTACTACTGAAAACGAAGAAATCATTGCTAAGTGGGTGTGTATTAGAGATAGAGACCAACCAGCTGGGCATCCTGAGGAAGTGACCCAAGATGTATGACAAATAGAAGCATCAAAGCCATCAATTCTCAGCCTTAAGACTAGCCACTTCTTCAAGCTACTTGTTTTCTCAGCTTCCATTTTGTTTCTCATATGCTTCAAAACACTCTCAAGAACATTCGCTTCAACTTCTGTGACTTCTCCAAGAATTTTCTAAACCAACACAATATCACAAAACACTTTCAAATAAAACAAACACTCACCAGCCCAAGAAACAGTTGAATCCAAAAAATGATTGAATTAAGTTCGAAACATCAATAAAAAGAACCTGTAAAGTCAAATACTCAGCCTGATGATCAATCGTGAGGCACTTTGAGGAAGACGAAAAACCAGAAACTGCTGATGATTCTGATTCTATGAAGTCGTGAACCATTTGAACAAATCTTTCCTCTTCTAAACTACCCATGATATTGATAACCCTTTTTGTTTTTGGAGGAAAATAGGAGGTTGATAGAGAGTTTGTATCTGGATTCCTCTTTTTGGACTACAAAATGATGAACTACCAAGTACCATCTACTTAATCCTCGAAGGTTTCTTGCTTGCTTTATATGTCAATTCGAGAGTTTTAGTTTGATGATAAATGAGGTCATGACAGAAGATGGCAGAAAATAAGTGTTAATGTTACGACACAGAATAAATGTAGTATTAGGCTCGATTTGTTCTCTCTCTCTCTCTAATGTGCAAAATTTTATCATTATTTTAATAAAAAAAAATTTTTAAATATTATATTTTAAATTTATTTATTAATTTGAATATAGTTGCACAAAATTTTATCGATGGTTGATATCGGTAACCAATTATTTTTATATTGGTTTGTAAAAAATCATATTGAAAACGTTCCTAACATAACCCTTTTTTGTAGAGGTACGTATTGTAAGTGATCTGAATTTGCTCGGGGCGAGCCTCCTATAGAGGTAACTGAAGTTGGTGATCCGTATAATGGACAACTATCTCTTATGATTTAGAAAGAACTTAGCTATTAGTTTGTACTCTCTTGGTTTTGAGGTGGACTCTTTCACTCTATTTTATTAAGGGTGTAATAAAGTCAAGCCGCTCACAAACTATTCAAGATTGATTTAGAAAAAACTTGAAATTAATTCGATTATTGTTGAGTCATGTTCAAGCTCAAACTACTTGAGTAGACTATTGAGTCGAGATCAAACTCCTAAAAATGTGACTCGATAGGCTTGTGAGGTTAATTGAGCCTAATCGAGGTTGCGTTGCCATTTAACCCTTTTAGTTTAATATAATTATAAATATATCTTATCAATTTAAGTTGAGTTTGAGCTTGAGTCAAGTTTCAATATTTTAAAATATATATTTTTACAAATTTAATTAATTGAGTCAAGCCAAGTCGAGTTTGAGTATTTGAATTATTTGATTGAGTCGAACTTAAACTTCAAAAAAAGAGCTCGATTACACTCAAGTTGAGCTCGAGTTTCGTGTTTAAAAGTTAAATCAACCTCGAACTTGGCAGTGTGTTTACTAGATTCGGCTCAGTTACACTCCTAATAATGAAAATATTTTTTTTTTATGCACTTAGAATATGGATACCTATTTAAATCCAAACGATCACACCGGTATCCTTTCTGAAGACAAGAATACATTAAAAAGACACATTTCAAATATTCAAATCTAGTTTTATAACCTCAAGTCAAACATCTCAAATAAAACAAATACATCTAAAAATATGAGGTTTAAGTGGAAATAAAGGTTGAGAAGGAAAAATGATATTGTAAGGAGTCTCACTGTGGAGGACAAACGGTGATAGAAAATTAATGAGGAAATAGGATGTGGAACTGCAACTGTCAAAAAGCATTTAGAAACTTACATTTGGAACATAAGGGCCTTGGCTATTTCAAGAAGGTGCCCATTTTTTCTTTCGGCCACATCATTTTGAGAAGAAATGTAAACACACGAAGATTGGTGAAGAATTCCATACTATGTCATATAGACCTAAAATGATTAAGAAAAATATTTTTTTTAGCAATATCACTTCTCAAAACACACACAGAGGGATTAAAATGAGCTTTAATTTCAGCCAAAAAATTATTAAATGTGAAAACAACTTAACAATTTTTTCATAAGATAAAGCCAAGTCATACGAGAATAATTGTCAACAAAAGTAACAAAATATCTAAAACTAGTTTGAGACATAACGTGGCATGGACCCCAAACATCAAAATGGACTAATTCAAAAGAAGAATTGGCTTGTTTATTGACTTTGTGACATGAAGATAAATGGTGATGCTTGGCAAACTGACACAACCCACAATTTAAGATGGAGACATTATGAAACATAAGGTATAGTTTCTTTAAAGATGTAACAGAGGGATGTCCTAGCTTATAGTGAACTTCAAAAGGAGTCAAGACACTAGAATAAGCAATAGGTTGAGGTATTATAGTATCTAGACATAGAGCCCCCTGATTCATATCTTGTACCAATAATTATCTTCATCATAAGATCCCAAAATATACAGCAATTAAGGCAAAATAAGATTCAACATTGTAAGACACAAGTTAATTTATGAATAGATATTAAATTAAATGAAAATTGTGAAAGACTGAGCACAAAAGACAGAAAGAGTGGAAAGGACCTTTAAAAAGGAACCATATGGTAAAGTGACATGAGAACTAGACTGATAGAGTTGGAAAGTAGAGAATGGATTGGGTTTCTTGTCATATTATCGATGACACCTAAACTATGATCCATTTGGATGAGATTAAAAAGTGAGAAGAGGAAGATGTACTTGCTCAGCAATAGCAGTAATAGTAGAAGATGATGACTTTAGTGCTTCTTGGTACTGAGTAGATTTTGCAAATTCTTCTGCAGAAACGGTAATGGTTTGTCTAGATTGTTTGTGTTGTAATTACTATAGTTTTCTATAATCTCATTTGGTATGTCCTGGCTCATAATGGTAGTAACATACTCCCCTTGTCTTAAAACTCTGAAGATCTTGAGTACCATAAACTCTTCCTCTACCTCAACCTCAACCTCAAGAATTAGAGGTATAGCTGACTAGAGCACTATATGGAAAAGATGAAGCAACATGTGTACTTGCATCCTTACGAAGCAATCTAATAAAGGCTTCTTGGAGAGATGAATATCAGAACTAGAAAAAAATTTGAAATTTTGCAAACTTAAATTGTGAATTAAGACCAACAAGAAAGCTTATGACATTCATTTGTTCTTGTTGGGCTTGTTGAATTTTCACATTAGTACTAAAAGGTAATAAAACATATAATTTTTCATGGACCCATTTAAATTGCATAAAGTAAGCTTGTAGAGACTAATCTTGTTGGTCAGTATAATAAAAGCTTTTACATACTTCATAAACCCAAGATAAATTGTCTTAGAGTATGGAAACTCCTAATAGTCCATCAGCTCTTTGACATACTCACAGTGGTTAATAAGGCTAACAATATAATTATGAATAGAGTTTCAAATTTGCAAGAACAAACGAGCATCATTTGCCAAGACTGATAAGGGTGGCGCATCAGTGAGATGAGTGTCCATAGAAATACTATGAATCGAATAGTCTTAAACCATGCTAAATAATTTAAACCACATAATTTATATTCATATGGTCTTAAACCATGCTAAATAATTCGACCCATATAATTTATATTCCATAATTTTAAAAAGCACGGGAACGACATCGATAACCACCATATTATTTTCTTCAGCCATAATTTCTCAAATTGAAATAAGGGAAAAGTACAAATAAGTACCATGTGGTTTGAACTCTAATCACTTTCTGACCTGTGGTTTGAACCCTAACAAAGTAGAACCCTGAACTTCAAATCGTTAGTAAATAACGGCAAATCAGCTAACACCGTTAAAGAACCTGACGTGGTAGAGGGTATTTTGGTCTTTTTAATGTCTTTTTTTGAAAAAAAATAGAAAACAACCTCTTTTTTTTTGGAAAAAAAAAGCCTCTCTCGCTTCTTCTTTTTCTTTTTCTTTCACCTCCTACGTTACCCACACCCTCCCTTATTGCTCACTACATGTCTCCAACTCTATCTCTACCAGCACTACTTTAGCCCACCACCAGCACTGCAGATTTCTCATTCTCTCCTCCATTTCACCCCTAGATGCCACCATTTTGTCATTTCTAAACCCAACTTCTCTAGCTCCCACCTCAAATCCATCACCATTCTCTGCTACTCTGTTGCCGCTGTCAATCTCATTTGGAGTGAAAAACATAAAGATCACCAGAATACACTAACAATAACTTTCATCATCCATCCACCATGGTGCAAGCCATCACGAGGATCCTTCAGAGATTTTACACCAACCATCATAACAACAAGAATTGTGAAGAAGAGGAAGTTTCCCAAACTAACACTGAATTAAACCATCATTAAACAAGAACAAGAAACAAAGAAAAATCAAACTATTATGAAATTAAAATGAAATATTTACCAGTATGAGTAATCAAGAAACACACCTTTCATAATGGTTTAACCTTAGCCATATTTGAAGATTCTTTAATCACAAACATTGGTGTCTCTCTCTGAGAAGGACTCATCCAAAAACTAGTACTACAAAAAGTTTCCCACATCTCTTTCTCTAATTTAACCATTGGGTCCTCTTCTTCATCGTCATCTTTATCTGTCTCCTCCTCCCCATCGTTATGGTGGGACTTCACCATTCTCACTGTGGATTCAAGAATCCCTGCCGCAGGTTGTATGTGTATTTCTGACTGATCATAACACCCACAAAGGCACCGCTTTGTTCTCCCCGACAATAATCCTTCCTTTATCAACTGCTTTCTCTTTTTCCTCCTCAATGCCTTGCAGGAGAGACTTGTTGGTACTTTATAAATGGTTAAATAAAGAAGGTTGGCTAACTTGCATTGACAACAGCAACATATAGCTACACATTCAGTTGTTGTTCCTCCTACTAGTTTGGCGAAATGACCGCTGGAGCCGGAGGAGTTAATGAAGGAAGAATGGCTACGTTTTTAAATAAATGGATAGTGTTTATTTAAAGAATCTGATGATGAAGATGAAGATGGTGATGATATTGGAAATGCTGAAGGTGGAGGAATGAAAAATTGATGAGAAAGGAAAGATTTTTTCTTTCTTGTAGTTATGGTGGTGCTAGTAATTCCAGTTGTTGCTACGGTGGTGCTAGTGTTGTCAATTTAAAAAATCATGGTGTCAATAAATCGTGGGTTCGATTTACATCTTGGTTTTCTTTTGATCTTGATTAATTTTGTTGGATTTATGAGCATTTATCCAGTAAAATAAAATCAATCTAGTTCAAGAAAATCAAGATCAAAAGCAACCCAGTTGATTATTTCTTTTCAAGATTCTTGACTAAGCATCAACGGTGACTGTTGGTGGTGGTGGTGGCAGCGGCGAAGGAGGAGGAGAAAGAGAAGAATCAGACGGGCTGCTCAACCACAGACTAAGAGCAGCAGATATAGAAAAGCAAGAACAAGAAAATAAAATAGGGTCGTTGTTGTAGTCACAGAGCGAGTTTATCGTAGATTAAATTGTTTCTTTGTTGCGTCTCCGACTTTTCTTGATTTTGTATTGACAAATTCTTGAGTGATTGTGGTAGATGGATTCTCTCACCGAAGAAGAAGAAGACGTTAAAGACGTTGAACAGGAAACATTGAATAAGGAGAGGACGTTAGCAAATAACCAGCAATTTTTTTTTTTTTGCAAAGACATTGAAAAGATGCTGACATGGCAGAAAGATTAAAGTGATGAGACAAAAATATCCTCTACCACATCAGTTTCTTTAACAGTGCCAGCTAATTTGTCCTAATTTGCTAACGGTTTGAAGCTCAGGATACCACTTTGTTAAAATTTAAACCACACGTTAGAAAGTAATTAGGGTTCAACCCACATGGTACTTATTTGTACTTTTCCCTTGAAATAATAAGTGCAAACAGTATCAGAATCCAACAAAGACACAATTTTCCCGTACAAAGAGCAACCAATAAAAGTAACAATACTGGGACAAAAATACCTTGTCCTTAAGTTGAAATAACCAATAACAATAGCAACACTAGCCAAAATAGAGCAGCCAATTCAAAAAGGGTACTTCAAATAGGAGAGACTAACTAGCTTGACACCAAGCAGAGAAAAACAACCTCAACACCCAAAGGATAGCATGTAACAGAGACAAGAGTGGTGGAGACTAGCCTGAAACAGCAAGGCGATGCCAAAGAGAATGGCTGGGAAAGATGGCGATGCGCGGCAATAGGGCTGGAGGATTCTGGTGATCGGACAATGGGAAACCACTGATCGGCAAGTGCAGCTCCTCTCTGACCCAACGGTGAGGTGAACTAATGGCCAAAGATTGATGACCCAATAACCCAATCAAAGCGTACATGCTTCTGCTTTTGAAGCAGATTAGTGAAGAGAAAAAAAATACAGAGCAACCCAGGTATGCTCTAATACCAGGTAAACAAGAGAAGAGTAGACAAGAGAGAAGAAAAATGAATTTCTGTATATTTCATAAAGCTCTTGGTATAAATATATATAAGAAGAATGAATTTCTGTAAATTTCATAAAGCTCTTGGTATAAATATATATACAAATTTACACTTCTAAAATAGGAACCAAGCTGAAATCTTTCCTATATTATTGTCTATAATTATGTACATATTGCACACCCTTGTGTTCACACTATAACACCTACTATCCATAGTCTTGCGCGGAAACTCTCAAAGAACTCGTCACCAACATCAAGCTTCAATATTGGGGTAGATGCATCGGTGAAATTCCTTTTAGAGATACAAGGTATTATCCTTCTACATGAAAGGCACATAAAAGTTCCGATTCAGCAAGAAGACTGATTAATTCCAGTTATGGTGGAAGCATGATGCAAGAGCATCTCACAATGGCCCACATATTCTAGTTAATTCTTTGACTCCCAGCTCTGGAAAATGCCAAGTATAACGTGCAGTAATATCTCAACATGATTTATTCAAAAGTTAGGAAGACAATATATAGAAACAGAAAGGAAAAGAAAGAGATATACCTCTTCTGGGTTCCAATCTAAGATCCAAAAACAATTTCTAAACAGGAGGAAAACTTAAAAACATGATTTCAAGAGACAAGCATTACGTAAATGACAGATTCCCTGGAATTAGTAAGCAAATCTGTAATAACAGTGTCACTACTCACTAGGTCCTGTGTTAAAGCACTGATCATAAAATAATTTCTACACGTACAAAACTAATCTAAAAACTAAGAAATGACCATTTTATTAAAATCAAAGCTACAGAACAGTTATGGACCTCCTAAACCAGAAATGAGAAAGGAAGATGTCAGCTAGGATTGTGGAAACTGAAAAAAGGCAAGTCACAGAATCATTCAGGACTTCAATAAAGAAAAATAGCTAATAACCTTTCACATATAATCTTCCTTCCATACATAACATCAAATAAATAAACTGACAACAGCTCATGCATTATACATGTAATGAAATTTGAGCTTGAATTAATGAACTAAAAAATGCAAAGTCTCCAGGAAATTTCTTCCAATAGTCTTATAATCAACGCAATGAATCAAATTGAATTACAATCAAATTGAATTACTAATGTTTGCCCAACAAAGAAAATGCAGCATCATAGAGTAAACCAGTTGACTGTCTGCATCCATGTATTGTTCTCCGGCAAAAGGCTTGAGTTTGGATAAATGACCTCTCCTGTGATAATCTCCAAGCATATGCGTACTAACCCTATTTGTCTATTATAATCTTATTGTTAAACAAGCAGCATAAATGTTAGTTTTCATTACAATCTAAAGTACAATTCTTAGAGAACGTTCAAGAGGTAAACAACAAAAATGTTAATACTTTGTCCACAAGAGACAAACAATTGTTGTTTCTCTAATGAGTGCCCTCTGGGCATTAGTTAAAGACCTGTTACTGATCAGTCCATCGGCATATCTAAACAAAAAACTACACACTATGGTAAATTTCAACAATTGCTTTCACAATTTTATAGTAACAAAATTAAAGAGTACCTGCTCCTTTAAGCAGTGCCCTAAATGTACTCGCTAGAAATGTGCAATTATGAATTGCATGGAATGTACTGCATGTAATCATCCAGTAAAAGAGAAAACTTCCACTTCTGTTGAAATTTCTAATACAAAAAGATTTTCTTTCCTAAAGTATATCTAGCATCAAAATGTCATGTCTAAATTCCAAGAAACCTTTTCATCCTCTAAGTTTCCTCAAGGCCTCATCTTGGGCAACTCTACATGATAAATTACTATAATTAACCCAAGAGTACATTAGAAGAAATGTTTTTGACTCTGCAACAACAATGGTATGCAGTGAAATTGAACTCCGAATGATAAATGATCTATGAGGATTTAAATCCCAATTGCTATAGAGCTATAGGGCTATCTGTTAAGGTTCTCAGACAAAATGTTGAGTAGGATACTCATGCTCATATCCATTATAATCATAATATAGCCTCTCTCCTTTGGCAATATCACGAGTAGCAACCAAAAAAACCCGGCATTCACCATTTACACTGTATCTCACACATTTACAATTCTGCTTCTTCTTACCATCCCTGCACAAAATTGTATATGCCTTAAGCCCATTGATAGACTAAATATTTGTTATTTCTAACAAACTTGACACCAAGAATGAAATAAATGCACAACTTCATTGAAGAAAAGGCTGGATAAATTGTTTAGCAGAGAACAGAAAGCTAGCTGAAGAAAAACCTAATTATGAGTAGGCATAATAAGCAAAGCAGTAGGATGCATAGGCTTACAGTGTATGATTGTTAATACCACTGATAAACCGAGCAATATTTCCACGTTTATCAGGGCAGATGACAAGACTTCTAGATGGATCTTTTGCTAAAAGAAGGGTCATCATACTATCACAGTCATCACGTTCACGGTTTCTAATGTAATCCACATCACCTGTGTACTCAGCTATAAACGTCATATCCTTTATCTGACCATCTGCCTCAACCGTAAATCTGCAACATAAAATAGACTTAAACCAACTCCATGGAGTGATTGAACAAAATAGCATTGCAGATATGCTGAAATTAAGTACCCTTCATGTGAATCAAAGACCACTAAAAGTGGAGGACATTCGCCTCTTTTACACATAGCTCTGCATTGTTCCAGTGTCTCTATGTCCTCCTTTGAAAGAACCTAATAAAATCACAGTGCATGATAAGTATACTTAAGAGAGCCAATTGTTCATGAAGACAAATATAAGACAAGTTTTGACTTCAGACCTGCATTCCATCCTTTTCAAACCTGGCCTGGTTTGCAGATCTAGGAGCCATGCCAGGAAAGTAGGTTAGATCATCACTAAACTCCATTTGCAATTCTGTTAAAGCAGAAGCAAGGTTACCCATTTGTTTCAATCTTTTAGCAGGATCCTCTAAAGGAACAAATGGCAATAATCGTCGCCTTCTCTTTTGATACACCAATGATCCAGAACGTCTCCGATGCTTTCTCATGTCTTGAAGTCAACCAGAAGAAGCAATTAAAAAAAAAAAGGCATCACTCAATTAAATTGGCAGTCTGTGCTTAGTACAAAAATGATCTCTGCTAAAAAAATGATTGTATATGATGAAAATGTAAAGATTGTGTGAAGAGTGAAGACCACATCTTCAAAACATACAGGTTAAATGTTCAACAACCAAATAATACAATACAGTCTAATATTGAGAAAACATCCATGGAAAGTCAAAACAAAACAAAAAAAAGGGGCAGACAAACATTCTCTTCAATGTCATGGTCACAAGTAATAGAAGTAGGGCTATGAAGATATTAAGTAGTAACATGAAGAGCTTGCTGCTTAGTGAGATTGTAAAAGCCTCGGACTTGCAATCGAAAGATTGCAGATTGAAGTCTCAAGAACAGCCATCTTGCCCACCTTATGCAACAATGTCAACCGGTAGGAATTTTAACTTGGTGAGAGTACAACTGTCTAATGGCTTTTATATAACTTACATGACTTCATTTGGAAGTTTAGAAAAAGTACCAACATAATATAAACATATTTTATCTCATTTAGATTTATTTTCATTTATACAAAGAGTAAAGTAGGATTTGAACATGTATTTGGATGACCATACAGTGCATTCTCAAACATAATGGAAGATATTGTTATTTGTCATTTCATTGCTTTTTTTTTTATTATTATAATTTGTTATGACCAACAAACCTCCATAAGAAAGAGCAAAAAGTAGAGAAAAGCAAGGGGCCAATCCATGAAAGAAAAGAAGAAAAAGCTATAACACAATTAATTATAGCAAATATCATTAGAAGAACTATGATTCAAAAATCTATGATATGCCTACAACACTCGTAGAAACAATTATTTAGGAGGTCAAGTACCTTTTCCCCACAAATATCAGAACCTAGACCCATTTCCAATATGAAACTTAGGGGAGAAAAAAAGGATCATCAAAAAATTTTACCATGTCTTTCCTCTCCAAATAATTACAACCAAAAAGTTCTGTTTCCCAAATAATCCCATCTGAAAGAAAAAATATATATATACAAGAAAACACTGGAATTAGAAATATCAGAACTACCATCCATTCCTATGTCAGTTTTTGTCAATAAAGGGCATGTACATGGAAAATATATGCATATGCATGCCTATCTGTGCTGCGTCCCACTCTTATAGTCTCCAATGAGATCTACAAATTTATGCCATCACCGATTCTATTAACTAATTCTTACATGCATTACACCTAGATATAAAATAATTGCTTCTTAAGTGGCTTCTTATGAGCTTCTACTTCAAGGGCTTTCATAGGAGTCTCCACAAGTGTTTTGTAATATGATTGGAGGGCAATTTTTTTTCATTAGTTGGCTTCAGTTCGTGTTTGTTTGAGCTGCGCAGTTTAGGAGCATACCTTACACTCAAAGTTATATTCTTCCATCGTCTTTGATGAACTTCTTTAATTTATTTTCTCATATACAAAGAAGTAAATCACCTTTGGCAGTCCAAAGCTTTATTAAAATAGCAAATTAAAAAAATGCAGGCAAAAAAGTTTGACAGAACAAACACAAACTACATTTCAGCAAAATATATATACATTTCTATGTGATAACAATCATAAGCAAAATGATAATAATAGAAAAAAACTATACAAATAAAATCAATAATTTTGACTAATTGTTCATTGAACATGTAAAGGACATGCTGTTTTTTTTTTTTATCAAGCTAAAATATATCCATATTAACTAAGATTTAAAATTCATTAGAATTTTAGGAAAATGAATTTTCTTATTATACTCAAAGAACCATTTGAACGTAGGTCAATTCTTTCATCCATGTGTATTTCAATTCATGAAGTATTCTCAAGTCTATCCTTTAGACTGTTAAAGCTTAATCACAACCAAACCACCATTCGTTTTAATTGTTGTATCGTCCCAAATAATACATTCCGTAGAGTGGTCCATCCAATCCAATGCAAGATATTCTCTCATTTCTCAACTAATTATTCGTTGCTGTTATTGCGGTTGTTATTAATGATCCTTCACTTCTCCTTTTCTCATTGTTAGTACATGAATTGTTTGCTTTTTTTTTTTTCCTTAGTTATTTAATCATGTCAGCAAGCAAGATTCAAAAACTTCTGGTAGAAATTTGTAGCATGAATCCTGAAACAATTTTTTAACAAATAAAAAAAATCACATATGAAATTTTGTAACAAAAGGAAAGAAGGGATAAAAAAGAAAAAGAAAAAGACAATGCAATGCAGATGCTTAAAGGAATTCACCTTGAGGAGAGCAGCATTTATCTGTCTTATAATTACACTTCTGAATTTTGAAAAAATCAATAATCTTCTTCTGGGAAAGCCCTAAAACACAGCCATTAACACCCACATTGACACATTTCAAAACATAACCACCAAAACAAAACAATTTTCATAATTTTTTTTAAATAAAAAAACCCCTACTTCTTACTCGTCCGTGGCCAGAGCACTTGGGGCAAAGCCACGATCCAATCGGAACTCTAACAACAATCGGCCTCGCGCATTTCATGTGAAATCCCTTATCACATTTATCACACAATAGCAGCTCTTCAGCTCGCTCACCCGACCCGCATTGCTCGCAGCTCACGTTGCCGTAGTCACTTCCCTCCACCACGGCGTACTTCGCTTTAGATAATATCTCCGATATCGGCTTTAGCTTTGGGGGCGGTGAGTCCGGCGGAGAAGGAACCGGAGTGGCCTTGGTTCTCCGGCGTGAACCCACAATACGTCGGGCCACCGCCTGTGTGGAGGTGGTGGAAGCCGGAGCCATGAGCTCGGATGGTAGAGTGGTAATCACGGGCGAGTCGTGAAGGGCAAAATTGGAAGTTGATAAAGATGGCTGGAAATGGGAGACTGAAATAATGAAATTGTTCTGCGTTTGGTGTTTGGCTCGCGGTGAATGCACAGAGAGTGAGTCAAAAA
>CATIWM010036995.1:0-22830 GCA_949671775.1 Mallotus repandus | reverse complement strand
TTGCATATAGCCAATTAAGGCTTCTTGTAGCTTCTTAGACCTTAACCTTGTAATTGGGCCTTGTGGCATGATTAAAGGATCCTTAGCTTTATCTTTGGAGTTCTTGTTGTCCTCTCCATCAAGTTCATCTTCAAGCTTGGCTATGTCCATATCAGCTTGTGTAGCCAGGTCTACCAAGCGACATCATAAGCCAGTCAAATTTTAAGATTTACTATCACTAGCTGCATTCATCCCAAAAAAATATGTCACCAAACACTCCATCACAATCAGACCATATAAATCAAAGTATAAACCCAATCATTAAACTTTTAGCAAAAAAATACAAAGCTACTGACCAAGGCATGCTTATAAACTGGTTTGATCTACTTCTTCACATGCTACATTAGAAAATTGTTCTACAACAAAACATTCTTAGTAGCACCTATTACTAGATTTTGTCAATGTCTCCCATAGAATGTAAGAGAATCCAGCAAAGAGAAGCATACGTAAAATACAAAACAGCTTCAGAAGGCTAAAAAAAATATGATAAATTTGCAACAAGCTGGATGGTATAAACATTAAGACCTCCATCATTGGCAGTAAGCTAACAATGATACATAAAATAAGGGAGAGTATTATGACTCTAAAAGCATTAACACACCTCATAACAGGAAGGAGAAGGAAAATTCTCCTTGAACACATAACAATAAGGTATCTAGCTTGCATTAATCAAGGTCACAAAGTAAAACAAGAAAGCTAAAAGAAAACTTAAAATGAAACCAAGCAACATAGTCACTAAAAAGAGAGAAAGAAATAAGCAAGCCAGTTGTTGATGTACCTTATAAAGGAGAAAATTTCACCAATCTCCTTCCGATGTACCTTACGGTATCCTGAGCATGGCTACCATTTTAGTACATCTCACAGTAATTCTACACTACAGATTGCAGCAATATGAGGCAATATGAATCAAACAAATGATAAACTACAGCAGTATGAGACAAAATCTCTCATGGTAACAATGAACATGTCCTGAAAAAATTATATATATATATATATATTCCAATTTCCCGAAATTAAGTCAGGAAAAGGGAGATATCAGATGTCAACATGTGCTCATAGGTTGAGGTCAACAGTTAAAAAGCAAGAAATAGAGGATGGAACAAGGCCATATAAACATCTACACGTCCAAGGTAGTTTGACTTTCCTTAAACTCTATAAACAGATGCCATAATGGAATTGAGAAAGTAAATCTCACAGCAACATGCATGGGGTCATCATTTCCAGATTTTGCTAGTTGTCTGATATTTTCAATAAAAATTATTGCCTCTTCGAGTTCCATCAGCAGCCACCCAGGTCAGTAAAATCTCCAGCAAGAGTATCAAAGAGAGACATCAAATGGAAAGGACATAGAATCATTAATTAAAGCTGGAACACATGCATTATAATTTGAAACCAAGAAAAGGAACAGAGCAAGAAACAAATAATAGGGAAAAAAACACAAAGAAATATTTGGACAAGGTAGAATATATTGCACCTGCGACAAGAGTGTATAGATGAAATAGTGCAAATTACGAAAATGGCCAACATGTCGAAATCAAAATAAATGTGTGTATTAAACTGCTCAATAACCTACAAAAATTCTAGGCTAAGATAGTTTAAAACTGCACCAAAGGACTTCACCAAAGAGGCAATGTTAGTGCCTTAAACTCTATTTTCTCACTGTGCAAACCAAGATGCATAACGACAACAATAGCAATTCCAATTACTAAGTGACTGGGCTTGGCTCAGGCACAGCAGCTAGGGCCTCTTTGGTAGCAATAACTTCTCCTTTTGAATAAAGTACCAGCATCACAGTAACATTTTTTGAACTGTTAATACAGAGAAAAAGTTATGACTAGGCTATTACAAGTAACAGAATCAACAAACGCACTGATTAAAAGGAACACTTTCACACATAAATGAAAATATTGTAGATAAAAGAAAACACAAATGACTCAAAAAACAAAATATAGAAGACTGAACCAAACCAAATTAACTTGGAAGAGGTCCTCATGGTCATCTCATGTTCCAAGGAAAAACACACCAATTCCCTAAACTAGAGAAAATCAAACACAATAACTAGGATCTCTGAGCAATGAGAACAAACTTTCAACCATTATCTGCAAATACATACATAAAAATAATCATGTGACAGAATTGCAAATGCCAAGATAGAAGTGTCCTATCATTAGCAGTAAACCAACAATGAAACACAAAATACGGTAGAGTATTATGAATCTCTAAAGACTGAGAGCCCAAATTTGGACCATCTTTTAACAAGCATTAACACACTTGATAACAGGAAGGAGAACTTTCCTTCCTCCTTGAACACGTAACAATAAAGTATCCAACTTCAATTACTCATGGTCGCAGTGAACTTGATGATGACACGGTGAAATTCTTGTTGTAACCTGACAAAGCCCATGGTTTAGGTTTAGACTTTTATTTTTCGATCTCATATTTAAATTAAATAATGAAGGAAAAAAATAACTCAATAAATTGACCAAATTGTCAACTGAAACCCCAAAATCATTGAAACATCAAGAGACATTGAAAAAGAAGGCAAATAAAGAGAACTATAAAGAAGTACAGCTTAAACCGTAAGAAAGACAATATCCATTCAGCTCAAAGCATATGACCCCTGGAAAGAAAAATACAAACAAACCATCTAAAAAAAAGAGAGGTCATAATCAGATCAAAATTATTGTGCTTACAAAACTAATCCAATGAACTCAAGAGCCAAACTTTGATGCCTCAAAAGCATAATTTATATAGAGATCTGCAACCCTTCTATTGACCTTACAATCTTCAGGATTTATATACAAGAATAGTAGAATTTCAAGCTCAGACTACAATAATAATCATGTAACAATCAAATAGGCATGAACTAGAAGAATGCAACAACATAAAGGTCTACCTTGATTTGATACATTCCTAGCAATTTTGCAAGCAAAGCAAAGGCTTGAAGTGTTTCCGTAGTAATTATCGACTGCATGTAATGTTGTAATGTTAAAAGCAATAATGAAATATTCAAAGAACTTGTTTTTCCCCTTTTCATTTTAAAATGTACCTGCTTCAATGGAGGTATATCTAGATGCATATTATGTAACCTAACAGCTAATTCGACAATAATAAAAATACCCTGAAACATCATAATTTAGTCATAAAATAACTTTGTCAAAAGATAAACTAAGGCATTTAAAAACAAAATGCAAGTACTGACTCACCTCCTCTGTCATGGCAAGAAACATCCACACCCAGTAAAGAAAAGAAACTGATTTCAATACGTGCTCAAATCATTGATGACTAATCCATTTAGATAGCATTAAGGCCATGAAAAAAAAATGTATGTCTTCCCATTCATAGGCTCTAAAAATTAATCTTGCCTGATCTTCTCTGAAATTTCCTTTGCCAAGATAAAGAAATGTTGACAATTAGTGTGGCCACTAATGCAAGATTACCATAAGAACAAGCACCAAAAAATTGTTACTCCCTAGTCTGATGTCTAAGCCCCGTTAGGATAGTAAATATAGTCCTTTCTAAAACAAAAAATTATTCCAAGACACTTACCTCCATAAGCTCTTTCACGTGTTCTTTATATAGATCAATAACCCTCCTTTTGAACAATACGTTTTAAAGCTCAGACTATAAGAATAATTATGTACATGATCATCAATTTAATTTTAATAGAGAATTCCAAAAAGAAAAAGTCCAAGTTGTCTGTAGGAGAAAAAGAGGCTCTTATAACCATATAGGCAATAATGATGCATTTGGAGTTAGCACAGGACACTTGCATACACAAAACAATTGTAATTCAAATTTCATTGGACAAACATATGAAATAATCAAATAGTTTCTCTGATAGTGACTTGAAATAGAAGAATAAAACAACTTGATTTGATACATACCTAAAGTGTTTCTATAGTAATGCTTGGCTGCATGTGATGTAAAATGCACCTGCTTGTGCAGAGGCATATCTGAAAGAGTACGCATACTATGTTCTTTCCAGCTCTATCATGGAAAAAAAAAAAATTTGTTGCAGATCGTAAGCTTTTACAACATATGCAGAGTCACTTTTATTCTCGCACTTCAATTTTCCTAATTTAGATATCTAGGAAAGACAAAAAAACTGATTTTAATATGTGCTCAAACCACTGATGACTAATCCGTCTAAGACAACATCAAGGCAAAGAAAGAACATTTTTTGTACCCCATATAAAGAACATTTTTTGTACCCCATATAAGTATTAAAGTGGACTTCACGTTTGATCATACTTTTAAATTTTAAGAAACAAGTTCTCTTAGAATGCATGCAACTTTAACTGGGTGAATAATGAATGGTGCTCCGCTGCATCTTTTCTGACCATCATGAGCCTCAAATGCCAGCTGTGGCATATTCGTAATCACTTCAAGGGAAAAAAAATAGTTGGCTTAAGTTTCTAAGTAAAGAGAATTCAACAAATGCAAAAACTTAGTGATGACCAATAGTTTCTTTTACCAAAGAAGCACGACAACACTTCACACACAATTAGACATATGAAAGGGACCTGTTAATTATGATTATGATCATCACTATCACTATCATTATCATTATGACTATGACTATAATTGTGATTATACTCATGCTTATGCTCATGATTATGATTTATGATTATGCTTATGCTTACTATTATGATTTATGCTTCTACTTCTGCTTATAAATATGATTATGAATTATGAATTATGCCTATGCTCATGATTGTGCTTATGCTTGTGATTACGATTTATGATTATGCTTATGCTTATGATTACGATTTATGATTATGCATATGCTTATGATTATGCTTGTGCTTATGATCATGCTTATGCTTATGATTATGCATTATGAATTATGATTTATGAATTATGAATTATGCCTATGCTCATGATTATCCTTAAGATTATGCTTATGTTTATGATTACGATTTATGATTATGCTTATGCTTATGCTTATGATCATGCTTACGCTTATGATCATGCTTATGCTTATGATTATGCTTTAGATTGTGCTTATGCTTGTGATAATGATTTATGATTATGCTTATGAATTATGCTTGTGCTTATGATAAGCTTATGCTTGTGTTTATGCTTATGATTAATGATTATGATATATGATTAATGATTCATAATTATGATTATAATTATGAATACGTGCATGTAGAGTAACTTTTCTGAGGTCATCATTTCCAGATTGGAGCTGTGCCCACATAAGATTAAAGCTGGAAGAAGCCAATGGCAATAGTAGTGCATGAAATAAACAGGCTCAACATCTAATACAAAAAGTTGCTACACCTGCAAGAGACAACTCATCATATGGAGAAATGATCAAGAAAAACAAAAAAGAGAGATACATTTACATGATAAAATGCTTATGTAGCCACCAAACGGCATCATACGCTAGTCAAATTTCAAGACTTACCATCACTGGCTACGTTCATCCCAAAAAGAAAATGTCACCAAACATTCCATCGCAATCTGACCATAGAAATCCAAGTATATAAACCCAACCATTAACTTCCAGCAAAAAAATACAAAGCTACTGACCAAGGCATGCTTATGGTTTTATCTACTTCTTTGCATGCCACATCCAAAAATTGTTCTACAATAAAACAGTCTTCAGTAGCACCTATTACTAGATTTTGTCAATGTCTCGAATAAAATGTGAGAATCCAACAAAGAGAAACATACATAAAAGGAAAAACCCATTAATAAGCCCTCGAACTTATCTGTTTTGTTTCATTGAGCCCCTATACATTTATTGTGTTTTAAAAGACCCTTAAACATTTATTTGATACAATATTAAACCCTTTCTCAACAAAAAAATGGAAAGTAGAATTAATGTTTTAGGGTTCGATATTATATCAAATAAATGTTTAAGAGTTCAATGTTGTATCAAATAAATTAATGATTTAGGGTTCGATATTATATCAAATAAATGTTTAAGAGTTCAATGTTGTATCAAATGAATGTTTAAGGGCTTGATGTGTATCAAATAAATGTTTAAGGGTCTTTCAAAACACAATAAATGTATAGGGGCTCAATGAAACAAATCATGAAAGTTTGAGGGCCACATAATGGGTTTTTCCTATATAAAACACAAAACAGCTTCAGAAGTATAAACAAAATATGATAAGTTGCAGCAAGCTGGATGGTATAAACATCAAGACATCCATCATTGGTAGTGAGCCAATAGTGAAACACAAAATAAGGCAGAGTATTATGACTCTACAAGCATTAACACACCTTATAACAGGAAGGAGAAGGAAAATTCTCCTTGAACACAAAACATTAAGGTATCTACCTTGCATTAATTAAGGTCACAAAGTAAAACAAGAAAGTTGAAAGAGAACATAAAACGAAACCAAGTCGCATAGTCACCTAAAAGAGAGAAAGAAATAAAGCAAGCCAGTTGTTGATGTACCTTACGAAGGAGAAAATTTCACCAATCCCCTTCCAATGAACATTATCCTGAGTATAGGTACCGTTTGGTACATCTCATGGTAGTTCTGCATTGCAGACTGTAGCAACATGAGGCAATATGAATCACACCAATGATAAACTACAGCAGCATGAGAGAAAATTTCCGATGGTAACAATGTATCAGTCCTGAAAAAATTATACATATATATATATATATATATATGTTCTAAGTTCCCAGAATTAAGTAAGGAAAAGGGAGATATCAGATGTTAACATGTGCTTATAGGTTGAGGTCAATAGTTAGAAAGCAAGAAATAAAGGATGGAGCAAGGCCATATAAACATCTACACGTCCAAGGCAGTTTAACTTTACTTAAACTCTATAAACAGATGCCATAATGGAATTAAGAAAGTAAATCTCACAACAACTTGTTTGAGGTCATCATTTCTGGATTTTGCTAGCTGTCTGATATTTTTAATAAAAATTATCACCTCTTCAAGTTCCATCAGCAGCCACCCAGGTCTTTAGAATCTCCAACAAGAATATCAAAGAGAGACATCAAATGGCAAGGACTAAGAATCATCAATTAAAGCTGGAACACATGCATTATAATCTAAAACCAAGAAAAGGAACAAAGCAAGAAACAAATAATAGGAAAAAAACACGGAGAAATATTTGGAAAAGGTAGAATATATTGCACCTGCGACAAGAGTGTATAGATGAAATAATGCAAATTATGAAAATGGCCTGCATGTCGAAATCAAAATAACTATATGTATTAAACTGCTCAATAACCTACAAAAATTATAGGCTGGGATAGATTAAAACTGCATATATATTAAAGGTCTTCACCAAAGAGGCAATGCTAGTACCTCAAACTCTTTTTTCTCACTATGAAAACCAAGATGCATAACGGCAACAATAATAGTTCCAATTACTAAGCGACTGGGCTTGGCTCAGGCACAACAGCTAGGGCCTCTTTGGTAGCAACAACTTCTACTTTTGAAAAAAGTACCAGCATCACAGCAACGTTCTTTGAACTGTCAGAGAAAATGTTATGATTAAGCTTTTATAAGCAACAGAATCAATAAACACACTGATTAAAAGGAACACTGTCACACATAAATTAAAATATAGTAGATGAAAGAAAACACACATGACTCAAAAAAAAATATATAGAAGACTGAACCAAACCAAATAACTTGGAAAAGGTCCTCATGGTCATCTCATGTTCTAAGGAAAAACACACCAATTCCCTAAACCAGTGAAAACTGAACACAATAACTAGGATCTCTGAGCAGCGAGAACAACCTTTTAACCATTAGCTGCAAATACATACATAAAAACAATCATGTGATAGAATTGCAAATACCAGGATAAAAGTTTCCTATCATTAGCAGTAAGCCAACAATGAAACACAAAATACGGCAGAGTATTATGAATCTCCAAGGACTGAGAACCCAAATTTGGACCATCTTTTAACAAGCATTAACACACTTGATAACAGGAAGGAGAACTTTCCTTCCTCCTTGAACATGTAACAATACAGTATCCAACTTTCATTAATCATGGTCATAAAGTTAAACAAGAAAGCCAAAAGAGAAGAAAAAATGAAATCAAGCAGTGTAGTCACCAGAAAGAGAGAAAAGAAATATAGTAAAGCATACATGTCTTTTTGTGTAACCCTTCTCATCTTAAAAAAAAATTAGTACAAGGAGTAAAAATTAAAAATGCAACTTTCAATTCTCAAGTCTTAATAAAAAAATTTAAAGCACAGTAGCTATCTATCTTCTTGATGTTGGTGAATATTTTAAAAAACAAGTGGTCACAATCAGATCAAAATTATTATGCTTATAAAATAAATTCAATGAAAAAAAATGAGCAAGAATACAAATTATCCATTAAATTCAAGAGCAAAATTTTGTTGTTGCAAAAGTATAATCTATATAGAGATCTGCAATCCTTCTCTTGAAGTTAGCACAATCTTCAGGCTTCACATACAAGAGCAATAGATTTTCAACCTTAGACTGTAATAATAATTATGTAACAATCAAATAGGCATGAACTAGAAGAATGCAATAGCTTAAAGGTCTACCTTGATTTGTTACATTCCTAGCAATTTTGCAAGCAAAGCAAAAGGCTTAAAGTGTTTCCAAAGCAATGCTTGACTGCACGTAATGTTGTAATGTTAAAATGATAATGACATATTCAGAGAACAATTTGTTTTTCCCCATTTCATTTCAAAATGCACCTGCTCATGTGGAGGCATATCTGGATGCATATTATGCAACCTACCAGCTAATTCAACAATAATAATAATAGCCTCAAACATAATAATTTTTTCATAAAATAACTTTCTCAATAGATAAAACCAAGGCATTAAAAAACAAAATGCAAGTACTCACTCACCTCCTCTGTCACGGTAAGAAACATCCATACCTAGTAAAGAAAAGAAACTGATTTCAATATGCCTCAAATCACAGATGACTAATCTATCCAGATAATGATGCATCTGGAGTTAGCACAAATTAAATTACTCAAAGTTGGACACCCACATACCCAAAAACAATTATAATTCAAATTTCATTGGACAAACATATGAAATTATCAAATAGTTTGACTCTGATAGTGCCTTTAACTGGAAGAATACAATAACTTGATTTGATACATACCTGAAGTGTTTCCATAGCAATGCTTGGCAACATGTAATGTTGCAACTTTAAAATAATAATGAAATATTGAAAGAACAACTTGTTTTTAACCCTTTTCATTTTAAAATGTACCTGCTTATATTGAGGATTATCTAAAAGAGTATGCAAAACTTGCCAGCTATACCTCACCTCCTCTATCATAGCAAGAAAATTTGTCGCAGATCATCAGCTTCATTCTCACACTTCAATTTTCCTAATTTAGATATCTAGGAAAGACAAAAAAACTGATTTCAATATGTGCTCAAACCATTGATGACTAATCTGTCCATGACAGAAACAAGGCAATGATAGAACATTTTTTTGTACCCACATAAGAACAGCACCTTAACCTCTCCTACTTCCTGTCGTATAGTGGGGCCAAATTCCTCTTTTGTCCTTCCAAAACAACAATATTTGTATTTTCAACAGCACCAATTGATCCCCAGTCCAAATCCTAAAGAAACAGGGAAATTACAGTGTTTTGGATCATAACGCAATTTAAAATACAATGGAAAATAAGCAAACCTAAAGTATAATATCTTTGATAAAAATAAAAGACAATAAAAGCATTCCATGTTTTCATCTAGAAGAAAAATTATGATAAAGGAAACAAAATAAAATTTTTTACAACACCAGACAAGTAGTAGTGGATGATAAGTTCAGATGTCATAATAAAAAAAATAGAAATCATATAACATACGACTCCCTCTTGATTTGCTGTGTCATCTCGATTACATGAATAAAATTATCCAGTCCTCTCCCTATGATCAGATCATGTACGAAGGCAAAGCTTGCACCAAATAAAATCAAATGTGGAGCATATGTGGAAAGCTAATCTGCTAAAAAATTTTACAATCCAGAGCCAATTTATGAAAGCTCAAAATTAGGTACTTCAAAGGAGACTGCTAATCTTACAGAGTTTCTTCAAAAGAATGGAATACAATAAGTTCATACGTACCAAAACAGCCAACATGGACACTTGTTTTCTATCCAAGCTAGAGTTACTCCCCTCTAAACTCTAGGGAAAGGAATCTCTAATAAAACAACAGAACTGCCTATGTTGTACATGTAATATTTCAAATAACAAAACAACTTAGATTGAAGCATAATTTTTAAATCCTAGTAAAAAGATAAATTTTTTTTAGTTAAGATTAGAGTTAATTGTCAAGGAAGACTAATTCCTGCATAAACTAACATGCCCCACATAGTCATGATCCATAAAATAATGTGCTCTATGCAGACAACAATCATGCATATATGACCATCCAACATAAGAACTTATGAAAACAAACCACTTAGCAAATGTCTTAGTCCCCATTTGATCAGGCAGCAAGAGAGCCATTAATATCTTTCCATAGGGATATGTAGGTTGTGGCACCAATCCAAGTCCATCTTTGTTCTAAGAGGATATAACAGAAATTAAAGGAAAATTGTTATGGTATGTAGGAAGATGAGCACAAGAGCGCACCAAAATTACCCATCCTACACCAGTTCAATGAGATGGCAACTGAGAAACAACAATATTTCAATGGATTCCATGACCCTTTTTTTTTCAATTTTATGACCATCACTCCACAAGCATATGTGATCCTAAAAAATTCACAAAATCAATACATCAAAGTGCAACAATTAGGAAGCACAAAAACAAAATATCTGAAGCAAAGTTCAAGAAAAAACCTATTTTGTAAGACAAGTGATAAAGGTGAAAACGGAGAAAGCAAGGAAATTTAGAAAAAAAAAAGATAATAAAAGAAACACACTAAAAAACATAGTAAAATCTTCTCTTCTTGGATAGATTAGGGAATGGTGAAATTGTACGGAAAAGTTATTGTAATCCAAACCAAATGTTGACCAATTAGAGTTAAGTTCATAACTATCACAACCCTAATGTTTACAAAAAAGAGGAAACAACAATGCAACTCTAGCAAGTTTGATTCCAATGAATTAATCCACTCCGCTATGTGAGCAGATTCATCAAAAAATAAGCAATAAAAAATAGATTCAGAAAACCAATATATAATTCAAAGTATAAATGCAACCACCAGAAAGACAGAAGAAGATCGCAATGCAATGAACTTGTTGACAATGAAGCAATAAATTCTTCTTGTAACTTGAAAAGGAACAAGCACAACCATGGTTTAGATATAAATTTTTTTGTTTTCTATTGTTGGACTTGAATTGAAAAGCAAAAGAAAATGAAGAAAAATAAATTCAATAAATTGACCAAACTGACTCAAATTGCTCAAAAGCACAGCAAAATTAAGAGACACTGAAACTAAAAGCAAATAAGACGATTGGAAAGAAATGGAGCTCAAACCCATATAAAAAGACAATGTTCATGGAACTCAAAGCACATGACCCCTGGATACAAATACAATCAAACCATCTCCAAGTGAGCACTTCTTGCATAGACTAGGAAATATTGAAATGTTAAAGTATGAATATAAAGAAAAGGAAAAAAAGCAACAACCTCATCACAAAAAAAGGACAAGCGAAGATATAGCTAAAGAAAAATTACAAGAAAAAGTTACGGTAATCCAAACCAAATGTTGTGACCGATTATAATAAAGTTAACAATAATCAATGCCTTAAAGGTTTAACAAGAGGATCCTGACAAAAAAAAATGGGGGGACAAACACCAATTAATTGCAGTCCTATGTTAATTGCAATCAAAATTGAAAAGGCACTAATGAATCAAATTGCTAAAGAAAATAATAAGAATATCTCAGTCTGCTGTTGCTCTTTTCACATAAAGAAAAAAATAAAGGACAAAAAAAATCCCAATTTATGCATACTAATTCAATACAAAGCACTAAATCCCAAAACCAAGATATCCAGACCCAACTTTTTGTATCTCAACTAAAATCATTCATGGATGACTAAAAGTACATTTGAAAGTAGCAAGATCTATTGACAAAGAAACAAAACCAATTTTATATGTAGAAGAATTTGCATTAATTTTTGCGAGATCCTCTAGAGAGCACAAAAACATCTCGTAAAACCTTCTAGAGTTCCATCAATAGCCACCCAAGTCTGTAGAATCTCCAGCAAGGGTATTGAAGAGAGACATCAAATGGCAAGGACTTAGAATCATCAATTAAAGCTGGAACACATGCATTATAATCTGAAACCATGAAAAGGAATAGAGCAAGAGACAGACAATATAAAAAAACACAAAAAAATGAACTTTAGTTAATAAAATAACCATGCCCAACTAAATAATTGGACAAGGTAGAATATTTTGCACCTGTAACAAAGAGTGTATAGTTGAAATAATGCAAATTATGAAAATGCCTATGTGTATTAAATTGCTCAATAACCTACAAAAATGCTAGGCTTAGAGGACCCTAACAAAAAAACAAACAAACAAAAAAAAGAGGATCACCATTCAAATGCAGTTCCTAGTTTAATTGCAATCAAAATTGAGAAGACACTAATTAATCAAGTTGCCAAAGAAACAGTTCAATTAACTACAAATGTATATATTTCTTATCAATTCATCCCCAAAACCTCTATATATTGATAAATTAAGTCCAATTTATCAAATTTTAAAGGTCTAACTTGATTTGGTACATTCCTAGCAATTTTGCAAGCAAAGCAAAAGCTTAAAGTGTTTCCAAAGCAATGCATGACTGCATGTAATGTTGTAATGTTAAAATGATAATGAAATATTCAAAGAACAACTTGTTGTTCCCCTATTCATTTTAAAATGTAACTGATTATGTTGAGGCATATCTGGATGCATATTATGAAGCCTACCAGCTAATTTGACAATAATAACAATAGCCTTAAACATTATAATTTAGTCACAAAATAATTTTGTCTATAGATAAAACCAAGGGATTAAAAGACAAAATGCAAGTACTCACTCACCTCCTCTGTCATGGCAAGAAACATTCATACCTAGTAAAGAAAAGAAACTGATTTCAATAGATTCTCAAATCACTGATGACTAATCTGTCCAGATAGCATTAAGGCCACGAAAAAACATTTTTTATGTCTTCGCATTCATAAGCTCTAAAAATTTATCCTCCCAAATCTTCTTCTCTAAAATTTCCTTTGCCTAGATAAAGAAATATTGATAACTAGTGAGGCCACTGATGCAAGGTTACCACAAGAACAACCACCACAGAAATTGATACTCTCCTAGACTGAGGTCTAAGCCCCTTTAGGATGGCAAAGATAGTCCTTTTTGAAACTAAAAATTATTTTAAGACACTTACCTCCACAAGCTCTTCCACATGCTCTTCGCACAGATCGGTAACCCTCCTCTTGACTAGCATAACTTCAGGTTTCAAATACATGAACGATACATTTGAAAGCCTAGACTGCAAGAATAATCATGCATATCTGACCATCCAACATAAGAATTTATGAAAATAGACCAATTAACAATTGTAGATGGTTGTAACTTTTATATTCAGTAGCAGTCCCCATTTCACTAGGCTCCATTTTGTTTGCACCAGCACCACCCAAACATCTCTGATATTGATCCCATTCTGATATTATTACCAATGGCATCAAGAGAGCCATTGGTATCTTTCCACGGGGATATGTAGGTTGTGGCACCAATCCAAGTCCATCTTTGTTCTGAGGGGATAATAACAGATATTAAAGAAAAATTTTTGTGGTATGTAGGATGAAGAGCACAAGAGCACACCAAAATTACTGATCCTACACCAGTTCAATGAGATGGCGACTGAGAAATAACAATATTTGAATGCATTCCATGACCTTTTTTTAAAATTTTTATGAACATTGCTCCACAAGCATATGTGATCCTAAAAAAAAGTGCAAAATCAATACCTCAAACCGCAACTATTAAGAAGCACCAAAATGAAAAGACTAAAGCGATGTTCAAGAAAAACCCATTTTGCAAGACAAACGATAAAGGTGAAAAAATAGAGAAAGCAAGGAAATTAAAAAAAACAAAGAAAAAAGATATAAAAGAAACACATTCAAAAGCACAGTAAAATCTACTTGCATAGATTAGGGAATAGTGAAATTGTAAAGAAAAGTTATTGTAATCCAAACTAAATATTGTGACCAATTAAAGTTAAGTTTATAACTATCACAGCTCTCTAAGGTTTACAAACAAGAGGCAACCACAATTCACATGCAACTCTAGCAAGTTTGAATCCAATAAAAATTAAAAAAGGCACTCTTTAATCAAGTTGCCAAAGAAAACCCCCCTTAGATCCATAGTCTGATATCCACCCCGCTACGAGATCAAATTCATCCAAAAATAAGCAACAAAAAAACATTTTCAAAAAACCAATATATAATTAAAAAAGTGAATACAACCACCAAAAAAAAGATGATGACATGATAAATTCTTCTTGTAACCTGAAGAGGAACAAGCACAACCATGGTTTATATATAATTTTTTTTTGTTGTCTATTATTAGACTTGAATCAAAGAGCAAAAAAATGGAGAAAAATAAATTACTCAGAAGCACAACAAAATCAAGAGACACTGAAACCAAAAGCAAATAAGACAAATGGAAAGAAATGGAGCTCAAACCATAAAAAAGATAATGTTCGTGGAACTCAAAGCACATGACCCCTGGATACAAATACAATCAAACCATCTCACAGTGAGCACTTCTTGCATAGACTAGTTTATATTGAAATGGTAAGTTATGAATATAAAGAAAGGGAAAAAAGGAACAACCTCATTATAAAAAAAAAAGGACAAGTGAAGAGATAACTAAAGAAAAACCGCAAAAAAAAGATATGGTAATCAAAACCAGATGTTGTGGCCAAATAACCTAACAACAATCAATGCCCCAAAGGCTTAACAATAGGATTCTAACAAAAAAAAATAGGGGCACAATCACCATTCAATTGCAGTTCTTAGGTTTATTGCAATCAAAATTGAGAAGACACTAGTTAATAAAGTTGCCAAAGAAAATAATAAGAATATCTAGCAAGCTATCACTCTTTCACTCAAAGAAAAAAATACAGGACAAAAAAAAACATCCTAATGCAAAGCACTAAATCCCAAAACTAAGATATCCGAACCCAATTTTTTGTGTCTCAACTAAAATCATTCATGGATGACTAAAAGTAGATTGGAAGGTAGCAAGATCTATTGACAAAGAAACAAAACCAATTTCATATGTAGAAGAAGCTACATCAAGTTTTGCGAGATCCTCAAGAGAGCATTAAAACAACTCGTAAAACCTTCTATGCATGAAGTCCAAAAACAATAGGAACAAATCCAAAATAAATTTAAACCCTAAATTATAAACCCGACAACCTAAACAGTAGACCCTGCCCTAGATTCTAGACCTAAATCCAAAACTCTAAACACTAATCTAAAAAAAAAAAACCTAGAGAGTAAATGCATTAGCCTTGCTACTTGCCTATAAGATTGTAGGTTCCAAATAATCCTCTGAAGTTGTTCTTGAGCTGTATCCTCTCATAAGGAATATAATGGAAAAGAAGTATACCTCAAATACGAGATCTTTCATAAAGATCAAAGGTATACCTCAAATACGAGATCTTTCATAAATATCAAAGGAAAAGAAAAAATAATAAAGAAAGATCCGTGAAATTGTAACCTTTTTGTATCAGCTGATACGATTTGAATAACTAGTAACAAACATATAGTAGAAGATCACAATGCAATGAACTTGTTGATGATGACACGATAAAGTTCTTCTTGTAACCTGAAAAGGAACAAGCACAACCATGGTTTAGACTTAAATTTTCTTACTTTCTATTATTAGACTTGAATGTAAAAGCCAGAAAAACATGGAAAGAAAAATAAATTCAATAAATTGACCAAAATGGTAATAAAAACCCCTTAGATTACTCAAACACGCAACAAAATCAAGAGACACTGAAACTTAAAGCAAATAAGACAACTGGAAAGAAATGCAGCTCAAACCGTAAAAAAGGCAATGATCATGGAACTTACTTCTCACCCACTTGAAATCCTACAAAATCAAATGTCAGTAACTAAGAAAAGCTATATTGAAAAATTAATGAAATTTGATAGCATCTCAAAAAGTAAAATTGGGAGGAAAAGCTATAATAAACTAGACCAAATGTTGGGGAGCACATAGATGTTTGGGAAAACACATTACATTGTCTTCGGGAAGTGATCACAGTGGGATTTGAACCCACAACCTTTTAGATCCATAGTCTAACATGATATCCACTCTGCTATGTGATCAAATTCATCCAAAAACAAGCAACTAAAAAATGTATCAGCTGAAACTATATCATTGACAAGTAACAAGTAAACAAAAAATAGAGAGGGAGAAGGAAAAAGGAATTCGTCCCTTGATTAATTAAAATCTTGAAGAAGAGCAATTCCAGTAAATACAGGGGGTAGGAATTCTGGAAGATGTATAAAACTCTAGTTACAGCTTATTTATTTTGCAAAGAACCAAACTCAGATATAAAACTTAGTTATATATTAGCTACAAGAAGTTCAACAAAAAGGGAAAACTTTATCATATAAAAAAATGAGTAACAAAGATATAAGAAAAGAAAACTATAGGAAAAGTTATGGTAATCCAAACCAGATGATGTGACCAATTGTAGTAATAGGACCCTGACGAAAAAAACAATCACCATTCAAACGCAGTTCCTAATTGCAATCACAATTGACAAGGCACTAATTAATAGAGTTACCAAAGAAAAACTTCCTTATGATTATAATTGGTGATATAGTTGATTGAATTCCAGGGGCCCTAAAAGATAAGATAAGAATATCTTAGCCTGCTATAGCTCCTTTTGCTTAAGAAAATAATAAAGGATAATAAAAAATCCTAACTTATGCATGCTAATTCAATGCAAAGCACTAAATACTCGAAAACAAATATTTGGACAGATTATGCACAAACAAAGGCAAAGCCTGCACCAAATAAAATCAAATGTGCACAATTTATTAAAGCTCAGAAATCCCAGACATAGACTAATCCGGTAAAAAAGTTTTACAACTCGAAGCCAATTTATGAAAGCTCTATTTAGGTAATTAAAAGGAGATTGCTAATCTTTAAAGACTCTCTTCATCTCATTAATATTGCTAATCTTTAAAGTAGAGCTCTTCATCTCATTAATTGTCAAGGAACTCATTCCTGCATAACTTAACATGCCCCACATAGACATGATTCATAAAATAATGTGCTCTGCATAAACAACAATTATATGTATATGACCAACATAAGAATTTATGAAAACAGGTCCTACTAGCAAATGTAGATGGTTCTAACTTGTACATTCAGTAGCAGTCTCCATTTGACCAAGCTCCATATTATTTGCACCAGCGCCACCCAAAAATCTTTAATATTGATTCCATTTTATTGTGTATGCATCATGAGAAGCCATTGGTATCTTTCTATGGGGATATGGTTGTGGCACCAATTTGAGTCCATCGTTGTTCTGGAAGAATAATAAGGGAAATTAAAGAAAAATCATTACGGCATGTAGGAAGAAAGAGGACAAGAGCGCACTAAAATTACCAATCCTTCTACACCAGTTGAACGAAATAACCTTGTTCAACATCTAATACAAACAGTTGCCACATCTATAAGAGAGAATTAAACAAATGTAAAAATGGTCATCTATAAGAGAGAATTAAACAAATGCAAAAATGGTCATGGCCACTAGTTTCTTATACCAAGTAAGCATGACAGCACTTCACACACAATTAGACATATGAAAGGGACCTGCTAATTATGATTATGATTATCATCACCGTTATCATTATGACTATAACAATTATTACAATTATACTCATGCTCATGATTATGATTATGCTTGTGATTATGATTTATGCTTATGCTTGTGATTATGAATTATGAATTATGCTTATACTTATGATTATGAATTATGCTCATGCTTATGCTTATGATTTATGCTTATGCTTATGCTTATGATTATGCTTATGCTTATGATTTATGTTTATGCTCATGCTTATGCTTATGATTATGAATTATGAATTATGCTAATGCTTATGATTATGAATTATGCTCATGCTTATGCTTATGATTATACTTGAGATTATGTTTATACTTATGATTATGAATTATGAATTATGCTCATAATTATGCTTGAGATTAGCTTGCGATAATGATTTATGATTATGCTTATGCTCATGAATTATGAATTATAGTTATGATTATGCTTGAGATTATGCTTACGCTTATGTTTATGATTATGTTTGAGATTATGCTTATGCTTGTGGTAATGATTTATGATTATGCATATGCTTATATGCTCATGAATTATGAATTATGAATCATGCTTATGTTTATGCTTGTGATTAATGATTATGATATATGATCAATGATTCATGATTATGATTATGATTATAATTACAAATATGTGCATGTAGAGTAACTTGTCTCAGGTCATCATTTCCAGATTGGAGCTATCCCCACATAAGATTAAAGCTGGAAGAAGTCGATGACAACAATAATGCATGAAATAAACAGGCTCGGCATGTAACACAAACAGTTGCTGCACCTACAAGAGACAACATATCAGATGGAGAAATGATCAAGACAAACAAACAAGAGATGCATCTAAATGATAAAATGCTAGTGTACCTATCTCCACTAAGCAGCCAGTCAAATTTCAAGACTTATCATGTTTCCAGACATTCCATCATAATCAGACCATAAAAATCCAAGTATAAACCCAATCATTAAACTTTGAGCAAACAAATACAAAGCTACTGACCAAGGCACACTTGTGCTAGATAAACTGTTATGATTTACTTCTTTGCATGCTACATCCAAACATTATTCTACAACAAAACAGTCTTCAGTAGCACCTGTTGCTAGATTTTGCCAAAGTCTTAGTAGAATGTAAAGGCATAAATAAAACAAAGAACAGCTTCAGAAGGCCAAACAAAAAATGATAAGTTGTAGCGAGCTGGATGGTATAAATATCAAGACCTCCATCATAGGCATTAAGCCAACAATGAAACATAAAATAAGGCAAAGTATTATGAATCTACAAGCATTAAAGCACTTGATAATAGGAAGTAGAATTTTCCTTCCCACCTTGAACACATAACAAAATCTAGCTACATTAATCAAGGTCAGGAAGAAAAATAAGAAAGCCGAAAGAGAACATAAAATGAAATCAAGCAGCATAGTCACCTAAAAGAGAGACAAGAAATAAAGCAAGCCAGCTGTTGATGTACCTTTACAAAGGAGAAAATTTCACCATCCTAAGCATAGGTACTGCTTTGGTACTTCTCACAGTAGTTCTGAACTGCATACTGCAACAGTATGAGGCAATATCAATCATACCAATGATAAACTGCAACAGCATGAGACAAAATCTCTCATGGTAACAACGTATCTGTCCTTAAAATAAATATATAAATAACATATCAGACAATCACACCATTGAACAACAAGCAATGACATATATTCCAAGTTCCTAGAATTGAGTCAGGAAAAGGGAGATATCAGATGTCAACATATAGACATCTACACACGTCCAAGGCATTTTTCACTTTCCAGAAACTCTATAAACAGATGCCAAAATGGAATTGAGAACGTAATAAAATAATTTCAAAATCTCATGGCAACTTGTTTGAGGTCATCATTTCTAGATTTTGCTAGCTGTCAATATTTTTTGAATTTTGCATTCAACAGTTGTTAACAAACTTAAATAACATTAGAAGTAATACAATAAAAAATTTTACCTCTTAGAGTTCCATCAGCAGCCGCCCAGGTCTGTAGAATCTCCAGCAAGAGTATTGAAAAGAGACATCAAATGGCAAGGATGCATTATAATCTGAACCCAAGAAAAGGAACAGAGCAAGAGACAGACAATAGGGAAAAAAACATAGATGAAAAAATGTACTTTAGCTAATAAAATAACCATGCCTATCTAAATAATTGGACAAGGTAGAATATTTTGTACCTGTGACATGAGTGTATAGTTGAAATAATGCAAATTACAAAAGTGCATGTGTATTAAACTGCTCAATAACCTAGAAAAATGCTAGGTTGAGAGGACCCTAACAAAAAAAAAAGACAAGCACCATTCAAATTCAGTTCTTAGCTTAATTGGAATCAAAATTGAGGAGACACTAATTAATCAAGCTACCAAAAAAAGAAACAATTCAATTCACTCCAAATATATATATTTCTTACTAATTCATCCCCAAAACCTATATATATTGATTAATTAAGTCTAATTTATGAAATTTCAAGATAAGCAAGGCATGCATTAGCAAGGATTAACTTGAAAAATATATGATTAAAATTTTAAAAAAATATAATTTTTTTAAAATTTTTTACTAAAAATTAATTGAAATGATTATTTGTTTTTGAAATAAAAAAGTATCAGCTTCATTTATTCAATTTTCAATTATCACAAAATACAATTAAATAATTATGAATGTTTTTAAAAATTAGTAAATTTATTTTTTTAATTTCTAATTTTTTTAATAGATGAACATCAAAGAGATATAATTTTGATTCAAAACAAATATGCACTTCAAATATGCAAACTCAAACAGAGAAACATAAATGAAATTTTTTAATTAAAAAATAAATGTATGATTCTATATATTCAAATGTTTCTAAGGGGACTAATTAGCCAGCTTACCAACAAAACTCAAATTTACAAGGTGTTGTGCAGGAAATACGCATACAGTCTTGGTTTTTTGCAATCAGCAGCTTACACTTTGGACGAGGTTTGGAATTAGTCAATATCCTAAAAATCAACCCACATCTTACTCAACAATAAAGCACACATAAGTATATAAACTTGATGATGAAACATTGAAATTCTTGTTGTAACCTGAAAAGGCCCATGGTTTAGATTTAGACTTTTGTTTTCTGTTACAGACTGTAATCACAGGCTGTAATGTTACAGTCTAATTGTCAGACTGAAGGGCTCTGACAGTCAGACTATTACAGCCTGTATAACTGACTTTCTAGCCACTGTAGAAGACTTTTTAGCCATAATGTTACAGTCTGATTGTCAGACTGAAGGGCTCTGAAAGTCAGACTATTACAGCCTGTATAACTGACTTTCTAGCCATTGCAGAAGACTTTCTAGCTACATACTTGTCTATATATATGTTTGTACATTTGATAAATAAGAGTAGAAAAAATCTTTTCTTCTCATTTCTATATTTTGCTCTCTAATTACAGCCATCTCAACATTAAATGTGTACAGGAAAGGCTGAAAAGAACTTAATGCTCAACAGAGCTCAAAATTTTACAAGAGTAAATCATTCCAAGAAAGCCCGAACTCTTAAATAGCAATTGCTAGGATCCATGTTGAACCCACTACTACTAGCCCTAGTGACGCAAATTGCTTCTCAACTCAAATATCTCCAAGAAAATCAGGTGATTGCATATTGAATCACAATTGAAAAAAACAATAAACTAATATATATTGGAGCCAATTTAACATGATGTGCCATAAAGAACTGTAGAAACTAGTTACCAAGTTATATTTTCCAGAAATGTCATCTCTCCCAGGAACATTAATGATAACATTCAAGATGCTAACATCCCAACTTAGTTTTGTCGGACTTGATAAAGTGTATCTGCAAAAAAATAGATATGAGTGTATAATTATAACCGTGTCTGACATATAGCATTTTAAATCACAGAGCTTACAGAATTGATATGAAAGCTTTATTTGGCAATAGAAACCAATATTAAAAGGTGCAAAAGAACTCACTCAGCTTTTGATAATAAGCGAGTTTTAACATCTTCAAATCCATTTAACGACCAAAGAACCTGGAGCAGTAGTCATGTATAATCAAGAGTGGAAAATAAGAAAGTTAATGATGAAATACAGATTACAGATAGACCAGAAATTAGAATAAACAAATAAATGCAGAACATATAGCAGCTAAAAGAAGCCAATGCACCATATACAGATCCATCTAATGCTAAAGCAACAGAAAACAGTTGATGCAGCAGAAAACTTGATTGAACATTAAACAGACATGAGCTCACCCTTTTCTGCTGAAATTCAATGGATTTTAGTACAGTGAAAAACTCCATGAATATTATAAAAAACTCCACATCAAAATTAACTTCAAGCGGTTGAAGCATGACCTGCATGTAAATAGGATATGATTTTATAACAGCTACGTAGACATTCAAATAAACGGGACCAGGAAATAGACAAAACCTTCACTGAAAGTTCAACTTCTCGCTTTGGTGACACATCCACTTGGACACTACATGGAATTAGCTCATCTTCCTGTAGTGTTTTCTCTGTGAGGGGCTGAAAAGAAACAAGGTTAGCATAATTTCTTCCATATTGCTTGGAGCAAAACTAGAACATTTGGTCAGTTTATCTTATCCTACAGAAAAACAAAAGGATTTAAGTGTAAAGCACTTTCAAAAAGTACAAAGAAACAAGGAATCAAAAATTAAAAAATTGAATAATCATCTATAGCAATTTCCAGAGCCATTCTCAAGCTTGGTACGGTATAAAACAAAAAAAAATGACAGAACATAAATGGCCCCCGTAAAACCTACTAATTGCCTGCCTTGACAGTAATAACACCTGGCGTATGACCACTCCAAGAAGCCTGTCAATTAGATTGAATGGAAAGATGTTTCTATCTTTCTAAGAAATCAGATAATAAGAGCTGAATTGCTTATCTTTGTTTCATTCAATGTATAGGTATATATATACAAGCTTAGGAGACAATAATCCCCATAATTCACTGC
>CATIWM010036981.1:0-18292 GCA_949671775.1 Mallotus repandus | reverse complement strand
ATATCTATTGATTCAAATAAAAAAAATGAATTCTCTCATATAAAAATTTTCGAATTCGGGTCTTGTATATGAACTAAAACAGCTGAGACGGTTTTGCCTTTATCAGGTCTTTTGACTACCAGATAACAAAGGTAATTATTTCAAAAAAAATCATGATGAGATTAGCTAGAGGGAAGTTGAATTAATTAAGCATACCTCTTGCCATTTATGGTGTGCTCAGAAGGGGAGTGCCAATGACATTGTTTGAGAACATATTCAGTTCCATTAATTTGAACATTTCCAGCTCCAGTTTTCCACTGCAACTGCACCCACGAAAAAAAATTTAAAAAAAAAAAGAATTGAAGGAAGAAAATATTTTTGAATGATTGTTTTCTACATAACTAAAATGACAAAACATTTCTGATTAATTGATGGTTAGATGCTTATGACATCTCACCAAACATCACTAAATTAGCTTAAATTTGATTGTCTTTACCATCATATCATGGCCTCTATTCTTGAGAGTAGCATTTGAAGGCTCGTAGTCTCTGTTGAGTCTTCCTAAATGAGAAACAATTTCAACTCTCTCGTTATATAGATCAATAGGAGACTGCATCGTCCCATTGCTACATGCACTCCAATTATGATGAAGTTCTCCCCATCTAGCTGGACCCTTTTCACCATTTCTGTAATCAAACTCATGCTCGTCCTCTGATCACATCAAACACTAAGGGTTAATCACTCACATTTACTATGTCCAATGCAAGAAAATAAATTTGTTTTTCAAATATATACTCTTAAAATAATCTGTGTATTAAACAAAAGAAGTATCTGATAATTGAATAGTGCCTTACCAACTTCCTGTGATGATGTTGGAAGGACATGGATAAGAAAACTAACTAAGAGAATGAAACAAAAGAACTTGATTGCCATCCTTTTTTTTTTTTTTTTTTTTGCAGTTTGATTTGATGATATACCCGAATTACAGAATTCTAATAATTAATAAGCTTTGTATATGGCATCCAAAAATGGAAGAGAGACTTCTCTTCTTATATAGCATTAATCTACAATCTGAACACACAAAAATAAAATTTTTTGACCGTATAAATAATTTGATTTATGTTTCTTTTTTATGATCTTGAAGGGTACTTTTTCAGCAAGCAAGTTTGAACATGGAAAGGTAGATGAGAAAGTTAGCAGTCAACTATTGCTTCTTGGTAGTCTTATTGTAATAATGAAATTTCAGGCGTTTTTTGTATTTTTAACTAAGTTGTGAATTGTATCAATGGCTTCTATACACAGTTTCTAAACAAGAATTCAATCTGCATTAAAACTCTTATAAAAAATTCACATCATGATACAGTCTAAATTTCAATTACTTAATGTACAAAGTAACCATCATTCTTCATTTGAATAGCTTATATTGCCTTAAAAATGGGATGTGTCTGCACCAATTTTTTTTTTTTTTTAAATGGGATGTGTCTGCACGAATTTTCTTTTTCATTAGATGTTCTTGGTATTTTATAGTCATAAGGACTCCGACTATTTCGGAGTCGAATTGGGTGGACTCATAAAAGGAACAAAGCTCTCCTAGCATTTATATTCTCCATACATAAGAATCAAACCCGAGATTTTACTTAAAGAAATTCAAATTTTTTGCCACTTCAACCAACAAATGTTGCTCACAAAGTTTTTATTATAATGGCGGGCGGGGGTTGGTGGTGCAGGAAGGCGAGACCTGACCTCGCTATTTTCGTATTGTAAATCGAGGGCACAAGCATCCTTTATCTATTTTTTTTGTTTAGTTTGTTATTTAACCTAAATACATACCTAGAATTTCTTTTTAATTTACTCAATTTGATTTTTTTTAAAAAAATTATACAAAATGTACATATGAATTAGTAATGAAATATAGACATTTTTTCATAAAATTATAATAATTTTATAAAGATGTAATCAATTCGAATTTATTTATATTCATCTTATTTAATAAATCTTACAAAAATGAATATATTTATTACGGAATCAAATCACCCCGATTCATATAAAAAAATTTCCGACTTGCAATAGTATTAACACATTTATAAACTGCAAAAGATTGTACATAAAAATTCAATTTAATTAGATGGAATTTTGTTTCTATATCATTTAATTATTTTTTTTGCTTTCTTTAGTGGGATAACCTAAAATCAACAATAAATTTTTCTCTTCTTGGTATTTGTCTCCATATAGTTCATATCTTGGTGAACTACGTCAGATAATTAAGCTTCTGTTAACTTCACCAATCGCCAATAATGCATCATACGCTTCTGCAAGTGTGTGTATATATATATATATATTTATTTTTTGAAAATAAAATTGCTATGTTAAATCTACACAAAGTACAACCAAAGTTAATTTTTTTTTAGGGAGGATGTATTTTGGGAGACATTATACAGTAGTTCGATTTTTAATGAGTTAGAAGATTAAACTAATGAAAATTTAATATTTAATTAAAGTGATAAAAATTAAAATTTAATAGCACATAATCAATTTAAGATGACTTGATATTATTAACTTGACATTTCAAGTCATCAAATGTTAGAATTATTATAAAATTTTTCATAATTTTTGGAGATTATTTTTTAGGAGGACATTATAAGGTGATGGATTCGGATCATGCCGCTAGTGAATTATAAAATTAATTTTTACTTAATTTACAAAAACAACTTAATTTAAAATTAAAATTGAACCTCGTCAATTGAAAGTTAATAGAAATGATTAATATTTGACAACAAATTGAAAAATCTTTAGAACACAAAATAAAATAAAATAAAATAAAAATTACTGTCAAAATGTGCATCAAAATTCAACATTTTCATCAAACATTTTGAAAAGGAATAAAATTCACATTTTTAATCCATACATACTTATTTCTTCCATATAACAGTCAATATAAATATTTATAATGTTTTTAAATTCGAATGATACATACACTACCAATTCACACATGGTCAAATTTCCTTTTCTAACTAACTCTTTGAATTTCTGGTTTTAAATTTTTAAAATAAAAGAGGTGAGTTTTCAATATGCAGCCAAAGTCAAGTGAATTTTCAACTCAGAAATCTAGACGGTTGCTTTCTTGCATTGCACGTGTGCTTCCCAATCTTGCAGCATTATTTTAATTTCTTGAGAAATTTCTAGAATAGCAAGGCCAAAGCATGTCAAAACAGAAATATTAAATTTATGCACATATTAATATTTTCTGTAAACGCAATTTAAAAAATTAGCAATAAAAAATTTTATAATAATTAAATTTAATTAAGTTAGAGATAAAAAATTTCACGATAGTTGAATTTAAGTGTTTTTTTTGGCTGAACAATTGTATAGTTATTATGTGAATATACAGATCTAAACTTGGATTGAATTTTTCAGGTTTCAAAAGCACATTTCTTCATGAGCTTTGTCGTTTTCTCGCAGGTGGTTTGTCATTTTCATGAAGGTGCAAAATGTGAAAATAAAAGCTTACTCTTGTCAATTTAAGAAGTTGAATAATTGCATGCATCATTCCTTTTGAAAATGATTAAGTTATATGATATCACAAGCCATTATTGATCTTCAAATGTGAAGATCTTGAATTTTGAATTTCTCAATAATGGGTTTGGATGCATGGATTTGAATTTTAAATTTGGATTTTAAATTTGAATTTTAAATTTATTTATTTTAAAATTTTTTATTTGAATAGTGCAAAGAATTTGAAATCTTGGATTTCAAATTCATTGTTTGGATTACTGTTTGGATTACTATTTGATTATTATATTTGGATTTGAAACTAAATTTATTTATAAATTTAATTATTTTTTTTCAATTATAAATGTAAAATAAAAAAAACTCTCAAAATGTATAAAACTAAATTAATATTATAATTGTTCTTAACAAAAATTAGACAATATGATAAAAATTAAATTAAAAATTCAAATTTATAAAAGACAAAAAAAAAATATAAATAACAATTCAACTATATGTAAAAATAACATCCATGAATAAATCCACTAGTATAACTTTCAATTAAAAATTGGATCCAATCTTTTTTTTTCATCATCAGGTAGAGACTTGAGCAAATAAAATTCCTCTGGATTGCCTTTCATGAGTTTCCGAACCGCTGAAAAAATTTCCACTCTACGAAGTTCAGGAATTTGTGAGACTACTACATGAATCTCTTCTCCAGTAGGTTGCAGTCTTTCAAAGCATTTTTTAGTTGCCAAATATTCTTTAAAAGAATGAGCTATCTCCATTACTGCATCGGCTAAAAGATCTTTTCGAGATCTTTTATTTTTCATTGAACTTTGTGGGAGTGTTCTTGAAGTCTCTTGTTCTTCCAAGTTTATATTAGACTGTACTTCATTTTCTTCTTGATCCATTGCTTCAACGGCATCTTGAAAAGTTTCTGCACCATCTCCAGTGGCTCTATCACATTCACATAATAAGACTATGTCATTCCAATTTTCAATTAATTTGTTTTGATATCCATGTGCTTCTGGAAAACTCTAAAAATATCAACAAAGAAAAAGAAATATATAAATAAAAATCAATGAACAAAATATCAATCAAGCAGCCACACAAATAAAAAGTAACGGTAAACAAAATATTATAATTATTTTTTGAATGTTATTTATATTAAAATGGTAAGAAAGTTACATGAATCCATTCCACTAACCAAGTAGCAAAATCAAAAGGTACACAAACACACTTAAAAACAGTATGTCCACCTCTCTAATCACAATATTCTATCTTTGTTCAAGCCATTAGCAATCCCATATCAACAAAAATTGAATGAAAATAAAAATTATAATATAAACAGCACTGTATATTAACATTTTAGAACTATAAACATCCAACTAGTGTCCGGTATAATTTAAAGAAATGGTCCACACTGCCTAATTTCAAGAAACAACCTTGTAACAAAACCTAAAAATACTTATATGAGCAATTGAAGCATACATATCCGATACATGCACCAACAGCCACACAGCTAATCAAATGAAATCAAATTCTATAACAAGTGAAAGTCTGTATGAGCAATTGGATTTTCACTATTCAAGAAACACATATATAATATATTCTAAACACATTCAAATAAATAAATAAACAAATAATAGCAATAAGAATAAAAAAAGCAAAACAATAAAATAGAAAGTGAACTTACCTCAAGATATTCATGATATTCATACCATTTTACAAGATCATCGACTGTTATCACCATCATCTTCTTGTCCTGATCCCATTTGAATTTTGTGCTTGTTAAAATGATGGTAATAATAGAATAGTGTCTTTTCCAAGCCTTCATTCTATTCCTCACATTACTGATTACCAAATTAAGGCCTAGCTTTTCATTTAATGTATCTACTACTGCTTGATAAGCTTGTGGCTTCCACTCTCCTTCACTTTTATTTCCTAATGTAGCTTGATCATATAAAACTTGAGTGAATAAGGTATCCATTTCTCTATTCCATGAAACATAAGATCTTGATTTTTCCTTTCCTTTACCACTCATAGGCAATTGAAAATTAGATGAGGTCGATTGCCTTTGAGCATCACCTTTAATTGGTGTAGATTGAGAAAGTGTAAATGATGACATGTTTCTTCCTCTAAACATTGAATTAGACTTTAACAAAGTTGATTGGGCTCGCATGTCTTTGCCACTCATTTCTACAATATTAAGTAATTAATAATACTTATACAACATATTAAATTAAATAATTAATATAAAAGTTTGACATGTCATAAACTCAAAGAAAAAAATGTCAAGAGCAATGCATTAAAAGAAGTCATATACAATAAGTTCTTATAAATACAACTCAATAGCTAAAACTTATATAACTTATCAAAGTTGATACTATTCAAACATTTTCATAGCTAAAGTATCTCTAAACATTGTCCAATCAAGTGTCACCCGGATAGTTTTAATTGTATCCTCATCTATGCTTTCATTTTCAACTTCCAAGACTTTTGTCATTTCTTCATCTACTTGTTTTAGTAAATTTCATTTTTAGATCACAAATTCCAAGAACATTAGTGCTAAGATCACCTTTCCTATTGCGATGCTTAGGTCGATCTTTAATTGGAATAGTCATTTGAATGTGTGTACCATCAAGTGCCCCAAGTGCACCCTAAAATAACAACATTTTGATTTTATTCAATAGATGAAATAAATAATTTCAATAAAAAAAGCACTTATTTATGAATTTTATTACCTGAAACCATTTCCACTTGTCATTATCTTGATAGTTTGTATCTGGATCAATCTCTTTAATAAAATATTTACCTATTTTCATAATAGCTTTAAGTACCAAATGAAATTGTCTACTAATTGTTTCCCCAGAACGAGCAAAACTAGCTTTTATCCACCTATACTTTGTTCCATGAGCAAGAATACGAAAAAATAATGCTACAATTTCATTAATTGTAACATTTTTGGAAGTTGTCAACCCTCCTCTAGATTGTAAAATGTCACATAACTTCTTAAATGTTGCTTGGTTAAGATGTAGTAACTCAATACTGATGGTTTCACATTCTAATGTTTGCAACCAAATAAATCTATGATGAGCATGTTTGTTCTCATCCCATGAAATTTCTCTTAATCTATACTTAATGCTATATGAAGCACCAACCATCATTATAAGATAACTTATCACCGTCGTAAAAACTTCAAATTCTTCTTCTTGAGCCTTAAATATTTTATTTTCCTCTCTTTCACGCTTTCTTTGAATTTTCAAATCTTGTTAGTTACTAGCCATTACCTAAACAATAAAATACTCATTACTCGAACATTAGAGACACTTAAAGGATTAAAAGCAAAAATTTTATATAATATTGGAGTAAAATTGTTATTAACACACACACACACATATATATATAAACATTTTAATTAATTTAACTCAATTAGCGATGCAAAAAAAAAAAATATGGCTCATTGACTTAGCCATGAAAAATATACACAACACATCTGTATAATAAAACAACAAAATCAAGTGGTTGCACTACTCATATAAAACAATACACAAATGTATAAATAAAAATCATCATGACTTGTGCAAGTAGACAAAAATAAATGTATTTTTTGGAGGCTTTTTAGAGGGTAAATAAATGTACTTTTGTATCTGTTTACAAGTCACAAATAACACTAATAGAGAAATAGACTCAAACAGAACACACAAGGGGCCAAACATGTTGCAACATGGGTATCAACTCATGTCCCAAAAAAGAAAAAAAAAACATAAGGCAGCACCAGATTTTAACATAGATGAGCAAGCACTTAACAATAAAACATAAGGCAACACCAGATTTGCCTCACAAACTAAACATGTTTTCGCATACATATCAACCAAAGGATTGACAACAAAAACGTAGCCTTTAAATCCAAATTTCACTATTTGCCCATGACTCTACCTACCCAAATCAATAAACCCTTGACTTGAAGCCAACACAAGCATTATCAAAAATTTAATCCTATTTAAATTAAAAACTCCACCTCTCATAATTGAATTATAAGCCTTAACAGCTTCACTAACCTTACTATAACTCCCATACCCCAAAATAATAGAATTCTAGGAGACCCCATCTCGATTCGACATGAGATTGAAAATCTCCTCCATTGCCGAGAGACGCCCATATTTTGAATAAGCAAAAAGAATGGTATTCCATGAAAAGATATTTGGTTGGGGCATTTTATCAAACCACTGGCGTGCATAAGTTAAGTTATCTAACTTTCCATACACACTTATTAGATTATTATATAGAAAAGGTCCTGGATCAATTAGGGTCTTGATTATATGGTAGTGAAGCTTCTTGGCCTAAGTATGGCTTTGGGTTTCGCAGCAGAGTTTGAGTAAAGAGGAACAATGATTCAAAGAAAATGACATTTTGTTCATCCCATTAAAAGAAATCTATATGGTTGAAGAATTGCATAGTATCAACATCTCCAATCTATAAACCCTAACTTTCTTATAACCTATCTCAAAGTATAAATAAAAAAAAATTACCTAAAAAAAAGTGAAATTGAAAATAACGTCAACATACTTGGTTGCTCTGAGGATTGCGATGAAGAAAAAGCAGCGTGAAAAAATTATAGGCGGTGTGATGCGAGAAAAAGAGAAGAAGAAGAAGATTATCGCGAGCAGAGTTCTCTTCAATAGTGATTTAGTCCTCATTCATTAGAATTTAGATTTGAAATAACAGGGCCTGCATGTTATTTGAAATCCACACTTTTAAGGCTTTGAAATCTTGATGGATTTCTTTCAAATCCAAATCCATGGGTTTATTTATCTCCCAAACAAAGGATTTGGCCCAAATCCAATTCCATGGCATCCAAACAGACTGCAAATTTATATTTTAACTCCCGATGTAACATTTGACCACTATTTAGAGATTTAGAAAAAATATAAGATTGGTAAAATTGCTTCATTCAACCATACATACTTGATTTATTTAGTTTTAAAATGGTAAAATCATATTTGATGTAGAGATCTTTGCCCTTATAATTTTATCTGGGTTGAACCTGATTATAATAAAAATTCAACCAATTTTAAATATTAGTGGTTGAGATAAAAAAATTATAAACTTTTTAAATAAATTTAATGGCATAGTCTATTTTAATTAGACATCTTTTCCAAAATTATAAAACAAAGAAAATTTTATTTAGTTATTAATTAAATTAATTTTCTTTTTAATCAGACATGTTTTTTAAAATACTTGAACGAACAAAAAATAAATTTAGTGATCACTTAAATCTTTCTTTTCTATGCTTTTACATCCAAAAACACATAGGTTTAATTAAGTCTCCTTTAAAAAAAAAACTTTCTAAAAAAACGTCTCTTCTCTGTATACGAGTTTCTTCCAGTCACCATCTGCTTGGGTGTTGTTGGCTTCTGGCCAGTAACTACCCTATTTTAGTTTTTTTATTTCTTTGTTCTAGTGGTGTTAATTAGTTTATCTAGGTTTATGCCTTTTTTTTAGGGTCTTCAATCCCTTTTTGCTAGGAGGTTCTTTGGCCTTCTCTTATTTGAAGATCCTTTTCTAGCCCAAAATCAACCATGGATGATCTCTTTTTTGTGCTGTTTAAGCTTTCTTTCGAATTTTAATGGAGTTTCAATCTGAAGATTAGTGATGCTAGAGGGAGTTCAGCTAGCTTTATTGCCCTGGGTAGATTTCATTCTACATCTCCCTCATTCAATTAAATTTTTGGTCAATTGAGGAATCATTTTCTTTCAGATTGTCATCCTTGCTTTGCAAAGTCGCCCAAGATAGCAACGATAACAGAAGGCCTGATAGTACTATGCTCGTGGAATTGATTGCTCTCTACGCGAAGGGTGTGGATGTTTAGCATGAGGGAACTGTTTTGTTTTATCTAGATGCTTCTTAGCTTCATTGTTAGGGTTTCCTTTGTTTTTGCTTTTTTGGGCTTTCTTTGTATTTGGTTGTTTTGGGCTTATGACCTTAGTTTGTTTAATGAATTTACTATTTGACTAAAAAAAATTAAGTCTCCTTTTTTTTTGAACATTTATTTAATTAATTAAGTCCTCTTTGAGCTGCGAATTTGGTGAAATTTTATTAAATATTTATTGTTTTACTTAATTCAAGTTTGAAAATATTTTAATTTAAAAATAAATTAATCTTGTACTTTATATTTTAGTTGTAATATAATGTGTAATTATATAATAATAATAATAATAATAATAATAATAATAAATAAGGAGCTACTAACATTAAACAATTGGGATGCAATTTTTTTTGAGCTACCATTTCATTGATCAGAGACAAACGGCTAGAAAGAGATTCCTACATGGGTCATCATATAGTAGAAGTAAACATTTTGGCCATCAATAGTAGCCATTACTGATTGACACAACAGTTGTTTCTGAGTAACAGCTAAGCCCAACACATCATTTACTATTACTTGAGAATTACGCTGCACCAGCAGACGCAGCAAAAGTCACTAGTAGACGCAGCAGACGGTAATTGAGTAGGTGTGCTACTAGTGGTAAGGGAGCAGATTTGAGAGAAAATTTTCCAACAAAACTTAAAAGAGCAACAGGAGATGGAGTTGCCTTCTTAACCAAAGGCGAATGGAATACAATCTTCTTCAAGGGTTTCGATGGCATAAGAAGCACATCCTCCACCATTTTAGGCTTGGGAAGGAAAGTATTCTTCAGCTTAAAGTCCTGTTCTTGCAAGATCGAAGCAAAGTTCCATTCATCATGCAGATCGGGAGCCCAGAGAATGATGAATGACCAGGTTTGGTGTTGATGGGATAACTGGAGTAGTCTTCAACTTGGAGCCCGTAGAGGTGGGGACGATGGTGTTCATCAGCAGCATTTAAAATGGCAAAAGACAGTAGCAAGAGCTGCAAAACCATTTTGGATTTCACCATTGCTAAGAAGCTAAGAAAGATATCAGAGAGCTATCAGAGAACCATATTGGAGATATCACTAATATCAACTTAACCAAGGCTATAATTGTGATGCAATTTGATTAAAACAAAGTTAGGTTTTGATAATGGGATCCACATGTCGTTACATTTTGAATAAACCCAATTTTGATTAATTAATTAATTAATTTTAGTCAATCATATTACGCAATGAATGTTAAAAAAAAGTCATATCACACAATGAAATATCTTTAAAAATTTGATGGAGAAGTACAAAATTAGTTGTTAAAAACAAGTACAAAAAAAAGTTGTAAAAAATCTTCAAATAAAGTTATTTTTATTATTTTGTTTAGAATTAAGAAACATGGTAATTAAATAGGCAACATGTCACTTATGCTTCCAAAAATTAAACCATTTTAGACCTCTCGCAAAGCCTATGTGCTTTTTCTTATGGTTAAGAAATGTACAATGGTGGGGCATTGTTCATGTCTCCAAGGTCGAAAATCATTTTTTATTTAGAATTTGGTTTATAAGATTCTAAAATTGAAAGTTAACTTTAGGTTTGTTGACATCTAATATACTAAAAAACAGTTATATATCTTCCCATCACCTCGTTATTTTACCTAATATTATAAAAATTTAATTGACAATAATTCATATATATTCATAAGTTTTTTGTGGAGTACTAATAATATAAAATATTAACGAATAATTTTATTTAGAATTATTGGAGATGTAAATTGATAGCTTGATTTCCAAAACCTCCGAGTCATGCAGTCAAGTAATCAATAAAGGGATACCATGAGATATGGAGTTTCCCCCACAAATCCTCTGATGCCTAAGTCAAAAAGGGTAGAGAGAGAATTTAGAGAGATAAAGAGAGGGTAATAAGATAAAGGAATAAAATAATAAGGGGGGGAGGTGAGTAGTATTTATAGAGAGTGTAATCCTCAAACCTGAGAGGAATAGGATTCCTCTTTCACGTAGGACTTGTGCTTATTAGGGGAGTTTCTTCTTGATCCAGGAGTCTCCTCTTCCTTTTCCTGCAAGTAACCTTTATTTAGGAAAATAAACCCTTAATTGAATAGGAATGTACCTGTGGAGTATCAAGAGTCCCCCCTGAAAGTCTCGTCAGATATTTATGTCCAAGATTTTTGGATTTCGGGGATGCATTGATTATAATTCGGAGTAGTGAGTTTTGTTCTGAAAGAGAAATTGTGCTAACGATAGTATCTGATGCCGAAGGGTGAGTTGAGGTGGCCAGCCTCAGTCACTGATGGTGAAGATGCTCAGTACCGAGTCTTGGAATTCTTGATGTCAAAGTAAAATAATATAAAGATGCCAGCTGGACTTATAGATGCTCTGTGTTTATGAAATGTCCCGAGGGATAAACCCACCAGTGTTATTGAAACGCTTAATAGAACTAGTTAGTGTTGGGGTTTTAATGTTTGGTACTATAGAAGCGACTTGAGATTGAACCTCAGTACTATAGAAGCAACCTAAAGGTGTTAGTTTCCATATATACTAGATGCTTGGTACTATAGAAGCGACCTGAGATTAAACATCGGTACTGTAGAAAGGACCCGAGGGTGCTAGTTTCCATATATACTACACTTTGAGATGTTTGGTACTATAGAAGCGACTCGAGATTGAACCTTAGTACTATAGAAGGGACCTGAGGGTGCTAGTTTCCATATATACTAGACATTGAGATGCTTGATACTATAGAAGCAACTTGAGATTTAAAGGTAATGAGGGCAGTTGGCAGCAATATGTGTATGACTTTTGAACTCCACGCCTTTTGCTATACTTTTGAATTTTGAATTGTATAACTACTATGCTTGTACATGTGTTAGAAGAAGAGACATTTCAATTGTCGTAATGATAACTGCTCGAATAATGATCTTGTCTCTTCATGGAAATACCCTCAGTGTAGTAGAGATACTTTTGAATTTTTGCAGGGGTATAAGAAGGTATTCCATAACCTTGCATGTGCTTTAAAAACCCATGCCCTCTCATTCATTTACATTTTTGCTTCTTATTACAATTATTGTGTTAGATTTCTGTTGCTTTCAATTTTCTTTTTACTCTTCTGCCTTCAACGTTTTTTGTGCCAACGTTCTTTGCATTTGCCTTGCCAACGCAGGTCAAAACTTTTCTTTTCATTTTCTTTCTTCTATGTTTTCTTTTTGTAAATATCATGGCTCTTCGAGAATAAGTAAAATATGATTTTTTTGAGTCTAAGGTAGATAAGAGCATGTTGAAATGGTATAGGCGAAGACATAGCATTTCTAGGGATTTTTTGTTGCATATTGTAGAGAAAGGTTTTAGGGCTCATGAACCCTTTTCAAATATGGTGAAAATGGTCATTTATGCAAACCAATTAGAAGGTGGTTTACGGTTTCCTATGGAACCTTTTGTGAAGGCTTTTTTAAACAGGTTCAACATAGCTCCTGGGCAACTCTATCCCAACAGTTATAGGATTCTAACAGGGTACATAAAACTTGTACATAAAGAAAATAGGGAGCCAAATTTAGAGATGTTCCAGTTCATGTATAGTTTCAATAAGAAAAAAGGAGAATTGACCTACTTGATATGTACAATATTTACATGTTTTTGAGTTAAATTCTAATGAATTATTGAATAAAAATTAGAATAAATTGGGTAGAAAATAAGTTTAATTAGGAAATTTATTAGTGTTAGAATTTAATTAGGATTTTTTATTTAAAGCATACTTTTAAGGATTTTTTGTTTAATATTAATTAATTTTCCTTTTTGTAGTTAAGTCTAAAGAGGAAGTCCAAAAGGAATATGGAGCAGAGTTAGCATGCGTTATGGCTTGCCCAAGCCATGTCAAACAAGGAATTGAGTTGAAGGGAAGTGACACTCTTTTTCCAAGCCGTGAGCAAAGCTGTAAGGTTATTTGCAAGACTAGAAGGAAAGGAAATATTTCAACATAACATGTGGGAAGGCATGATCCAAACCGTGTGCATGGCCCAAGCATCATGACACAACATGCGTCATGGCTTGTCTAAGCCATGAAAAAAATTGAAATAAGTAGAATAAGGTTGCATGCCTTATTGAAGTCGTGAGTTAAACCATGATACAAGCTATGTCAAATTAGAAGTAGTTTTCCTTGCCCAAAAAGAAAGAGAATTTTAAGGGTTTTCAAGTTCTTTACTTGGTGGACTCTATAAAAAGAGAATTATGCGAAGCTAGAAATCATCTTTTGTCATCAATTAGAGGCCACGAACAGGAGCTAAATGGAATTTGTAGAAGATTTGTGCAACAATTCAAGAGTTTTTATTAATTTTTTTCTTCTTTAATTCTTTGAATTATGTTTGTGTGCTTGGCCAAAATCATGCATGGCTAATTTTCTTTTAGAGTTTGGGTTAGGAGTAGTTATTCTATGACATGATTGAACACAATTTTTATTATTATTTAATTTGATTTTCAGTTAATTCTATAAGTTGCACTTATTGTATATTTTCATTCTTGGCCAGCTTGTTTGCATGTTTATGGGTAGATTCACCAATGAGAGTTAGGAGAATTTATTAGCTTATGACTCATAGGACTTAGATCACTCGACCATGAGAGTAGGCAAGCTCTACGGGGAACCATAACAGTAGGTAGGAGTCTACAGTGGTAAATTAATTGTTAGAAAGCTTAATGAGTTAGGATTAATTTCTTAATCATGAGAGTAGGTTAAATCTTAATCTTAACATGCTTAATTGAACTCGAGAGAGTCTTTAGGTATTTTAGGACAATTACCCCTTAACTGAAATCATTATTTTTGTGTGTTAATGTGTTCATGATTAGATTGGAATAGTGAAACTAAACCTAGGCTCTAAGCTTTTTATTATTTGATTACAATTTAATTATATTGCTTTGTTTATTTTATTTGCAGAATTTTCTTTTATTTAATTTACTAGTTGAGAATATAAGTAAAAATATTAGTACTCAATATACAGTCTTCAAGTGAAAGATATCTTTTGTGCTACAATTCACGATTTGTGCACTTGCGGGTTTTGAACGCAACAAGTTTTTGGCACCATTGTCGAGGACTGGCAATATTTCTATTGATTTAATTTTTACTTCTCTTAGACTAGTATTCTTTTTTTTAATCTTACTTGTTTTGCTATTTAATTTTTTAGGTGCTTTGTGCTAGTTTATGAACACTCAATCTAAGGGGACAAACTTAAAGAAAATCAATCCTAAAATCAAGAAATCGTGCAAGAAAAATCGAAAGAACAAATGCAAAAAGACAAGCAAAAGATGGCTGACGATCAAGCGGAAGAACCAGTTTGGAATCATGCTCTTTAAGAGTACATAATGCCTAATCCAGGAGATACCCATAACAATATTGTGAGGCCCACTGTCGATGACAACACCTTTGAGATCAAACCAGTGATCATTTAAATATTCTCACAATTTTAGTTTGGAGGTCTCCCAAGTGAAGATCCTAATGCCCATTTAGCTCAATTTTTGGAGATTTATGACACTTTCAAGATGAATGGGGTTAGTTAAGATGCAATAAAGCTTAGGCTATTCCCTTTCTCTTTGAGGGATAAAGCCAAATCATGGTTGCACTCTCTAGCACCACAGTCCATTACCACTTAGGACATGTTATTAAACGAATTCTTGGGCAAATATTTCCTACCAGGAAATAGAGTAAAATTCAGACAAGAGATTACAAGTTTCACTCAACATCTTGGTGAATCTTTATATGAAGCATAAGAGTGGTTTAAAGATTTGCAACGTCAAGGTCCTTACCATGGAGTTCCACAATGGCTACTTATTTAGACCTATTATCAAGGACTCACTGAGCCAATAAGAATCACCATTGATGCTATCGCTCAAGGTTCATTTATAAGCAAGACACCTGAAGATTTTTATAACCTTCTTGAAACTATGGCATCCAATAACTACCAATGGCAAGGAGAAAGAAGCACCCAAGGAAATTTGCAAGATTGCATAAGGTGGATGGGTGGAATCTTCTTAATGCCAAAATTGACATGCTCACCAAGAAACTTGAAGCTACCACCAAAGTGACAAACCCAATGGCTATTTATTCCTGTGAGTTTTGTAGAGGAGGATATTCAACTATTGAGTGCTAAGGAGGTCTCACTTCTCAAGATCAATCCATATACCAACTCAATGCTCTAAACAACTTTTAAAGGAAAGAAGGAAACCCCTACTCTAAAATATACAATCTGGGATGGCATAACAACCCAAACTTCTCATGGTCCAATTAAGGGGGAGTCCAAAATGCCAACCAAGGATTCAAGTAACCTCCATGGATTTTCCAATACAAGAATTCTTTCCATCAACATCAAGAGAGCAAGCCCAACCTAGAAAGCATGATGGAGAAGTTTCTAAGGAGTCAAGAGGAGTAAAGAGAGGATATTAAGAATTTGACATCTCAAATGGTACAACTTTTTTCCCATAATAAGATGTTGGAAAACCAACTTGCATCTCAAGTTAGTAAACTCTTTAACCATGGAAAGACGTTAGAGAATCAAATTGCTTCACAAGCTAGTGCCTCTAATTTTTGACAACCGAGTAAACTTCCTAATCAACCCGAGAACCCAAAAGTGCAAGTGAATGCAATAATGCTTTGCAGTGGACAGTAACTGCCTGAGGTGGGAATCAAAAAGGAAGAAGAAGAGGTTGCAAAGGATATTTTCAAGGAAGAAAAACAGACAAAGGAGTGTATTAAAGAAAAGGAATCAAAGAAAGAAGAGGTGCCAAAAACTATCACTCAACCACTCCCCTTCCCTCAAAGGCAACAAGGAGCAAACATGACAAACTTGACAAGCATTTTGGGAAGTTTTTAAAGACATTCTAATAACTTAAATTGAACATACCAATTTTGGATGTGATCAACACGATGCCTGCCTATGCAAAATTTCTAAAAGACATTGTTTTACCCAAGCGAAAGTGGAAGGATTATGAAACCATTCCTATCAATAAGGAGTGCAGTGTAGTAATTTAAAATAAGCTTCCACAAAAGCTTAAAGATCCAGGGAGTATCATTATTCCTTGTACTATTGGAAATGAGTTTATAGGTCAATTGTTATGTGATTTAGGCGCAAATGTGAGTATAATACCTCTTTCTTTTTGTAGGCGTCTCAATATTGGTGAACCACAACCAATGACAGTGACACTACAACTTGCGGATAGGTCCATCATCTATCCTTATGGAATTCTCGAAGATGTACCCATCAAGGTCGAACATTACTATATGTCGGGTGATTTTATTATCTTGGAGATGGAAGAGGATTATCATATACCGATAATTTTGGGACGTCCTTTCCTTGCCATTGTTGGTGCAATTATTGATGTCAAATGTGAAAAAATTACTCTAGAGATAGGAGAAGAAAAAGTGGAGTTTGATGTCTTTTAAAAGCCAACCCAATCCTCATCAATGACCTCTTATTTTCTGGTAGATGCGGTTGATGCTTGTGCTAAAACCATTCTTCCACAAGTTCTCAAAGAGTCACCTAAAACACACCTCATTCGTCATACTAAGGAGGAAAAAGCAACCAAGAAAGTTAAGAAAAAAAAAGGGGCTTCCAAAGAAAGAAACTAAAGGGTGGCGAATTAAAAGTGCTGTAAAGGATATGAATTTTAAGAATTTTTCTTCTTCTTTCCAAGTGTCAAGCAAATGTGCTCTAGTATGGGAGGATTATTCTTTAATCAATCCTCCCTAATGATCAAATAGGAATTCGGTCAAGCTAATAACCTTAAATTAGAGCTAATTGGGAGGCAACCTAATATTTTTTCCATTTTCTTTTATCTTATTTTTTTATCTTTACTTTATTTTAACTTTTATGCTTGATTTTTGCTTTTATTTATTTTAATTTTTCATTCCTTTATTTAGGTTCATAATGGATAGCAAAAAGAGGCTCACAAAGTTAGTGAATGAGATGTTTTCAGTACCTCACGGGATTAAGCATGGCATGACTATGCCATGCCTAGGTACGTCATTCTTCACATATTGACTTGTTTTTATAGACATGACATGACAATGTCGTGTCCATGGTCGTGCATTTATCAGAACCTACGACACATTTTGTATTATGACTTTGTCATCCCGTGTCACATCTTTGGATTTCCGGCATGCCTTTGTTCATGGCATTGCCTTGCCGTGTGGATGTTTTATTCATTTTTTAAAAAAAATAATTCGGTAGCCTATTGCATGGCTTTCAACACGATATTTCCATGTCATGCGCAATTAGACTCAATTTTGCATTTTCATGTAGTACATCCTATGAGTTGTCCTATGGTTTCCCCAAAGTCGTGGCACTGACAAGCAAAGTTTTGGATTTTTGACAGACCTTCCCACATAGCTTCTCATGTCATGTCTAAATTCCATCTTAAAAATTTGTTTTAGTAAATGGACACTAAATGTCCCACGGCATCCCCTGTCATGTCCTTTCCCATTTCACTTTTTCAATTTTCCATTTTTTTATTACTTAAAAAAAAAATTTCCTCCAAACTTTCCACAGCATCCACATGCCATGTTCCATCCAAGTTACTTTTTCACTTTCCCATTTTACTTTTTATTTTTAACTATTCAAAAAAAAATTTTACTTTCAACCTACACGGTTTTTACTTTTGTTCATGGTGTTTACTTTTGTTATTTTTCTTTTCATTTTCTATTTTTATTTCCATTCTTTTTTTTTTCTTTTTCTTTTGTTTAAAGATATTACGCGTTTAATTTTTTGGTTTATATTTTGGATATTGGTTTTTAGCTCTTTTGTTTTTAACCTTTCACGCTATCAGAAGACTACAAATTTCAGGATAGTATTCTCCTTTCCTATTTTCTTTTTATTCTTAAATTCTCTTTTATTTTATTTTTTTCTTATATTTTTTTATTTTTCTTTTGTCAGTGAAGACAATGAC